>PPHJ01000017.1:0-13906 GCA_002991585.1 Ilyonectria mors-panacis
TAGCACGTATATAAATATTATAGTATATATGTGTTAATAAGATTCCTTAAGTTTATGGTAGAGTGCATTTTTGATAAGAATGATATCAGCGTTCGATCCGCTGAGGATATCATGAATTGGTGAACATATTATTATGAAATATACTATTAGCTTAGCGAAGCATACTTTGCCTTATAGATATGTTATTGTGTAAAAACATGTTTACATATACATAGATTGACAGCTTACATATTCAAATAAACTATTTAGTAAATAAACACACACATATAGCTTTAGCTCACTAAATTACTGAAGCATAGCTAATATATGATAAAGAGAATTGGCCGAGCGGTTTAAGGCGGTAAGCTTGAGCTTATTAGGTTATATTCTAACCACATCCGTGTCAAATCGATATTTCTCTGAAGAGTGTAGTTTAATTGGAAAAATAGGAAGCTTCAACCTCAAATTCTTGGTGTCAAGTCCAAGCTCTCTTGTTAAGCTAAGGCTGCTTTGGCGCTTTGGTAGGTATACTGTTCTAAGGGTGGCTGACTTAGCAGTATTTTCATAGAGCACGTCTATATGCATTGTCTATATGTTCACAGCTCAAATATATATTTGTAGTATTAACGATTAGTTTGCCGGCTTGGGTAGGCACTTCGTTTGGGCGACGAAGACTAGTTATGTTCGAATCATGATAATCCGATACTTAGAATTATTAGAGATAAACTTGAATAAATGAAATTTTGAGGATAGTTAATATTATGTTGATGTACTTTGTTGTGCTGAATTTTTTTAATAGCTTTATTCATAGCACATATAAAAATATAAGCTAGCAAAATAATACTATCATAATAGCCTTATAAGGCAATAAGATTCATTAATTTGAATAAATAAGTGTATAGTTTCTGTATGTGTAAACATACATGCATACACAGGCGTGATTTTTCTATACGGAAAAAAGAAAAAGCCAAAAAGAAATATAAAATATAATATATAAAAATAACAAATATTTATACTATTTATACTTGATATATATATGTAAATAATAAATTAGCATTAATGATGTTTATATAATTTATACAAGTATGGAAAGAAATTATTATGAATTTAAGCTATATATTATTAAGAGAATTATTTATATACATGTATATATATATATCAACTCTAGAGAAATTAAATAATAAACGAGTGATTGAAATATCTTAGTAACTTTAGGAAAAGAAATAAAAGAGATTCTATGATTAGCGTGAGCTAAATAGATAAGCCTAAAAAGTAAAATGGTTATAAACTGTTTTAAACTAAATGGGGAAACCTCCTCAAAGGCTAAATATTAATAATAAGCGATAGTGAAAAGGTACCGTGAGGGAACTAAAAGAAAAAATAGTGATTTTATAAGCAGTTCGAAAATTAAAAAAGTAGAACGTCTTTTGCATAATGGGTCACCAAGTTACATTAGATGCGAAATAGACGTAGTGTTAAAACGAGCGTTAAATATACGTAAGTGTCTAAGTTAGACCGAAGCCTGGTGATTTTACCATAATCAGGATATAAAGTGTCGAACGATGTTGTAGCATAAATCTCGGAAGAATTATGGTAGGTGTAGTGAAGACAAATCATGACCAGGATAGCTGGTTTTCTGCGAAACCTATATAGTAGGCAAATTTAGTATATATCTTTTGCAGGTACACAGTTTAATCTCAGACAGACATTAAATGTTTTATTTTTTGTACAATGGGGGGATATGAAGATTTTATCCGTGAGTATGCAGACTCAGGAATGGCAAAGATATATCTTAAATTATCAGACATAGATGATAAGGTTGTATGTCAAAAGTTGAAACAGCCAGGAACAAGAGTTAAGGTTCCTAAATTATTTGTTGAGTGAAATTAAGAGACGGTTTTTTATTAAAGTCGACAGGAGATAGGCTTAGAAGCAGCCATATTTTATGACCTCGCTACAGAGCGCTTGTAAGTTTTAAAAGCATCCGAAATTAACCGGTCTAACATATACCGAAACCTTGTCTGAAATTTATTAAATAATAAATTTATTATAATTAAATGGGTAGCAGAACGTTTTGAGCTAATTATGATTTTTAATTTTTAAATGAAATTAATGTGTGGGCATGCGATTTTTATGTGTATTCTATCAACGCAAGCCTTAATAAATATGCAGCAATGCAAGACTGCAAAAATTTAGCTCAGCGATATGGTGAATGAGAGTAACTAAAAGAAAATTTCCGCCTAAAGTATGGATGTATGTAAGTAAGGTCTAAGTTATATTATCTATAAGATTTAAACGATGAGATAATCTTTATTACTTAAGTCGACATTTTAAGTGAAAATTACTCGGAAAAATAGTAATATATTTAATAATTAATGTATATAAATGAAAAGTAACGTCCTAGAATATGAAACAAGTAAGGCTAGTAGAGAATACGAAAGGCGTAAATGAGCTAACATCATAAGAGGAATCGGATTGACTTACGAACTTCGGGATAAAGGAAGCTATTATTCTTGATTAATATCATAAGAGGAAGAAGCATGAAATAGTGTTGTACGACTGTTTTAATTAAAAACACAGCACTTTGCTGAAGATTAAATCTAAGTAATGAGTGTGATGTCTGCCCGGTGCCGTGAGTTAACAGATATATCTGGATATACTAATATCTGATGTAGACGGAAATCGGCCGGTTAAAGGCGGCTTAAGTGAGGGTCCTGAAGAGGTAGCGAATGCCTTGGCGTTTAATGCGGTTTTGCATGATGATGTAAAGATACACAGCTGTCTTATGATTGACTCAGTGAAATTGTGAATAGCTGTGCAGATACAGTTTACTCTAGTTAGACGAGAAGACCTATGCAGGCTTACTGTCACTAATTATGAAGTATGATAAACAATGTTTCAGATTATAAGGTATTGACTAGTGAGCAATGAGAATCCTGTTATTTTTTTTTCATTATGAATGAATTGTTTAGGATTATGAGATGTTTATAGCTATGGTATAAAAAATCATTTAGTACAATAATCCTAGTTCAGCTTATTTTTTATAATATATAGTTACCCTTTGGTAGGAATAATGCTAGGGGAAGTTATGGTGGGGACCGACCTGTAGAGTAACAGGAGTGTCTAATAATTTAAAATTATTTTGTTTGCGATTAAGGTAGTTTAACTATTTTAATCATATAAAATTATTTATATGTACATTAGTTTGTATATATATTTAAAAAGGTAGGATTTTTCACTATATAGAAATTAGAGATAATTAAACTTATGTAGCTTTAGTGACTAATGTTTTAACTATTATTAATATAAATAGTTATGTTAAAATATCTAAAAGCTCAAGCGGCTTAATTTTGCTTACTGTTTGATTTATCAAATCTTACAGTTGCGTAAGCAGGGGCATAGGATCACAAGATGCAACAAGGAAAGATCTTGGATTATTGGAAAGTACGCTATGGATGTTTTGTCTTTAATATTTTATTTTATGTTGTATGTTAATACAATATTTGGTATTAACTTTCATGAACATGTATAAGCATTGATGCTAATTTTTTATATATAAAAAAAGTATAGCGGTGCGTTTTTAATAGTGCGTTGCTCTATGAATAAAGCAGAGCAATAAATAGAATAATTAATAAATAAATTGGTGTAAATTTCAAAAAATTATGTGCGCAAGCTGGATTAGAGTAATTTGAAGGCGAAATTTATCTTAGCATAAATTATAAGATAAAAACGTTTCAACGACTATACAGGTGAGTTATATGCAATAAACAATAATCTTTTTACACTCAACATTTTTATTATAATATATTAAAAAAAAAAATAACACAATAATATATAGGCTTACATATAAAAATCAAATATAAATAATAAAATAAAATGCGCGTTAGGTTACATTTTTTAATAAATAATTTTTTTTTTTAAAGAAAAAAAAAAAATTCTAAAAAATAACTTTTAAAAAGGAAAATTAGGAGATGTGGGAATGACCAATATTTACTTCTTTTTCTAAAGATGAAAAAATATAATATATTCTTTTAATAAAAAACACATTAAAAATATACCGTTAATGATTTAAATATTAATAAAATATAAAGGTTATTTTAAATTTTATGATTTTAAAGATAATAAATACACAGGATTAATTTATATTTATTAAAAGAAGACGAAATCTGTTAAGAAAGAAATACATGTAAGTATCAGAAATTTAAACATACTAATAGTGAAAGCTAATAATTACTTTGTATACTATAAGATAGATAGAAAAAAATGTATTAAAAAAAAATCTTAAATTAAACAAAAAATAGTAAAAGATTAATAGCTAAACGTTGTTTTTTTTTTATTATATAGAAATAATTAATAAAATTTATAATATATTAAATAAAACATAACTATGAGCTAGCGATCGTATATTTATAGAATGAATGTAATAAAGAAAAGAATTATAAAATATAAATTACAATATGTAAATAAATTTATATTCAAAAATTTATTTAAAGTTTGAGGTATTATACTTTAATAAATACGCAAAAACATCTAAGATATTAAAGAAATATGATTATTATATTTCTTAATATAATAAATTTAATAATTCAAATTTTACCTGTATTAAGTAATATACTTAATAAAATTATAGCGAAGAATATAAATATATATATAATTAATTTAAAATCTGTTGCAATATATACAAGATCTTTTTACTAATGCTTTAGGCATTAAATGAGAAAAAAGAAGATAAATTATATAAAATATGTTTAGTACTTTAAATAGAGCATATTTTATCTAATGTAAATACTATTAAAGAAAGATCTAAAGGTAATGGGTTGCTTGCATCACATAAATAATACCACGGCTTCGAAGCAGTACATAAAGATTTAAAAATATCTCTAATATCACACATAATAATCTATCTAATTCAATTAGTAGCTCAGGCTGCTCGCATCAGTAGGAATATACCGTATGATACAGTGGAAACGCAGCTAGCGCTATCCATAATAAAATCTACGATTCTGTTGGATACAAAAATATGGGAGGTATAAATTAGAAGTTAAAGGAAGAATTAACTAAACGTTATAGAGCGCGATAGATCTATATATTCATAAAATGAAAAGGTGGATTGAAAATATCAGATTCTCTTTAAAGGTTTAAGTTCAGTTTTGTTTAGAGGTAATTCTAAATCAAATGTAACTTATTCAATAACTAAATCAAAACGTCGTATTGGGAGCTTTTGCAGTAAAAGGTTGAATAGGTGGTAAATAACTAGCTAATTATTATATTGGCTGTATAGTATAGCCATACTAAAAAAAAAATATATATAAAATACAAAATGAAGACATAGTCTGAACCCATTTTGAAAAAAATGGAAATAGGGGCATAGCGCTCTTTATGATAACACATAGAACAGGCTAATTTGCGCAAGAGTGTACAAAATGAGTGCGCGGTTTTGGGCACTCGATGTCGGCTTAACTTATCCTCATGGATGCAGGAACTATGTAGGGGTGCGACTGTTTCGTCGATTAAAAAGTTACATGAGCTGGGTTAAATACGTCGTGAGACAGTATGGTTTCTATCTTCTAGGGGGAATTAGAATATAATAAGAACTAACTTTTGTACGAAAGGAACAGGAAGAATTAAACTTGTAAAAGGGTTAAATAATAGTTACTAATCTATGGTTTACCTGTTGTCTATGTGCCCAAATATTAAATATAAATAATATTATTTATATCTGTATTTTTATACATAGGGATGTTTCTTTCACTAAGATAAATGTATAGCATAGGCACGGCAGGAAAGCTAAGTTGGTTAAAGATAAGTGCTGAAAGCATATAGGCACGAAGCTTATCTTAAGATATTTCTTAAATATGCGTAATAGATTATTACGAAGAGCTTATATAAACTCTTTATAGGCTTTATCCGTACGAATACTGAGATTTTTAAGAATAAAGTACTAATTTCATAAATTACTATTTATAAATATAGTCACATTCAAAAATAAACGCCTGATTAGCATAAAAGTAATTGCAATTGTTTTGTAATCAATAGAAGCAAGTGCGATACTTGCATTGGGCTTGCTATTCCTAAAAAGGATTAGTAGTCAATGTGGTAAGACATAGCTCTTTTCAATGCTACCATCGCAGGTTCGATCCCTGTCTAGTCTATAGCGGGTTAGTGTAATAGATAACATATTCGGCTCATGCCCGAAAGCTATGGGTGCAAATCCTGTACCCGCGTAGGGCTATAACTTAATAGGTAAAGTGTACTGCTCATAACAGTAATTATAAGTGTTCAAGTCACTTTAGCCCTAAAGTCTTTTTTTCTGGCATGCTTCTGTGAAATACTGCATGCAGGAATAAATCAACATAATAATCTGTATTAAATTTATTAGAGAATGTAAATAATACATGATCAGTCGGATGTATTCGGTCATTTAAAAATAAGGATAAATAATAGAATAATCTGATCATTAGATCATTTAGAGAATAAGAATGAAAATTTATATAAAAGACATATTCTATGAAATATAGCGAGCGGTATTTCATAGAGCCAGCAAAATATCAGTATAGATAAACCCGAGTGGTGAAATTGGTAAACACAACGAACTTAAGCTTCGTAGGCTCTAAGCCTTAAAGGTTCAAGTCTTTTTCGGGTAATAGATAGGAACAAAGAGTTCCTTTTTTATATGTGCTGCTTCGCAGCTTTAATGTAATATCTTTAATTTAAAATAGATTATCAAGTGTCTCCTCTATTATATCTCAATATAGTTGAAAGGGTTTGTGGAGGTATAGAAATGTTTTATATCTACTGTATACTGATTTTTTTCATAGCTTTATTTCATAGCATATATATAAAAAAAGTATAGGTATGAAATAACTTATGTGTAAGATCGGAATGGAGAATTATACCTACGTTCCATGCTGATTTTTTGATCTGTGTATACATACGCAAGCAGCCTAAAAAACACCCCGCAGCGCAGAATTTCGGTTTTGTTTTGGATATCAGTAATGAGAGGGGTATTAGCCTCTCTCAAAACTGATTGGTTAATGTAGTGCCAGTGTATTTGCTGTAACTTACTTAACCGCTGCGGTTTAAGAGATTTTCACAGCTTGAAAATCATTTTTAATTCTGAATATACCTCAGCTTAATAGGACGATATTCTCGGGTTGAGTAAAAGAATAGCTTTTATTTCATAGCATATAAATGAAAATTTTTATTTAATCCTAAAAAAATTTAGCAAGTTGGCTTCTATGAAATACAGCACGCAGCTTAAAAAAAATATAGTTATAAATTAAGTTTAACTCATGCTTCGCTAATATTAATAAATGAAGATGGCTAAAATAGTAGTTGAAAAGGGGTGAGATACTTACATCAAGTATATATCAAGTACGCATGCATACATGTATACAGATAGCCTTAAAATGAATATATATATAAATTATTATATTTTCAGGCTCATATAATAGGGGATAGCTCTGGCTAGTTATCCTTATTAACAGCTCAGCAACTTCCGGTAATGGTTCACTAAGTATATTTTTATATACTTAGTAGACGTTCAAGTCGTCTCGGTGGTGTAAAATATGTCATTTAAAGCTATAAAAAAATTTATTATGCGTAATGAAAAAAAAACAACAATGACTATCAAACTATAAAAATAGTCGATTTTATAACTAAAAGTAAATAATTTTCTATTTACACCTAGTTTAGAATTTAATAAAGATACCCTATTATATGGGTTATTTTATAGTATAGTCTATATACTCTTACTAGTATTAATTAGTAATAATGTATATATAAAATATAGATACGGAATATATACAAAGCGTAGAATATATTTTCAGTGAATTTAGGTTTAATGAAAATAAAATACTCGGTAATGGTACCTGTTATGCTGTTATAGCAATTACAGATCTATTTGTGAAATTTAAATCTTTCTATAATTAATAAGTTTAGTGGGATTAGGGTACAATATCAACGTTATTTATAATAAATAATATAAATTTGTAATTTTAAATATACTGGCTATGGTTTTTACAAGAGCATTGTGTTAAATTTTTATGAAAAACATTTAATTTTTAATTTATCTAATCCCAATTCTAATTATCCGTTTGTAGCCATTAAAGCTTGTATAAAATATTTTAATAAAAAAATATAGATAATATAGAAAAATAATATTATTATTTCTAAAATTGATAATTCTTTTCCGTCTTTATTATAATAATTCTCAGAAGTACAATTTTTATGCTACTAATGGGTAATATGATAATTTAGTACACGGGTTAATATTAATATTACCTCTTCCCTTTTATAATTATTTTTTTTACCTAGCCATGAAAAAAATAAAAAAAGAAGATATAACATCAGATGATTATTATTATATAATATAAATTTGTAATAAACAATATAAATTTATATAGAATAACTTATATACTAAGTATAAATTATATATACATATTATTATTATGTATATATTTTAACAATAACAGTATTTATGGCTTTACTCTCCATATTATCAGGTTATTACCTATTATATGTAAAGCCAATAAGTGTAGACATCCTTTGTCAGTACAGCGTATAAACCCTTAACTCTAAAATGTACAGGCGGGGAAGCCATGGCAATTATAAACATAATAACATCATTTGTGGACTCGCCTGTGTATTGCAGGATGCGTGCAATAGAGGATACATCCATTATCATACCAATGAAGGGACCAAAATACGTTTCTACTGAAAAACTACAAATCTAGGGTTTAAGACCCCTCATCCATACTATATAGGTTTAAAAAACTATGAATATAACAACTATGGCCGGAGAAATTGTATCTAAAAATGAAACTGAATATGAAGTATAGCAATGGAAAACAGAGAAAAACTAAGAGATTCACCTATACTTAATATGGCTTACTATCAAAAACATAACGATATAAAAAGATCCCTGATTTTTGAGGAATAAAACCCTATAGTTATTTTAGTAATCCACTTTTTTATGGTTCAGTTCTGCAAACTGTAAAAGGAAGGTTTTAATTATCACTATAATTTAGAAATGATTCAGCAGGTTCTATATTTATGCCGTCTTTTTATTTTACAGATGGAACTACAGAGTCTGAAACAAAAGATAAGAGATATAAGAGAGAGATATTACAAATGAAATATAATCTTCTTTTACCTGTAGGCGCTCCTTCAAGTAATGGTTATATGATTTTTACTCAAAGCTGAATCTTTAGGTACTAATGGTCTTTTTAGAGTTTGAAGACCTTCAATTCAAATATATGGAGCCTGAATGTTTTAAGCAAAACACTACAGTAGGGGATTATTATAAAATATCCGAGGATAGTATGGTAAGATTAAAGGAATTTTAATTATAATAATACCGTAACTCAGTTAAAGTCATTAAGGAAATGGCAGGTAAGAATGCTATTGCGAGTTTTTAAGGTAACAATCACAAAATAATATTAAAAGGGGTGTAATGAATGAAATTATGGGCTGATAGAATGTTTAGAGTAATTTTAAATTTATTTCTTATTAAAGGTACAGAAACTGTTAATGGAAAATGAATATAAAATGTATGATGAAGGATGAAAAGATAAATTTAAAGATGAAACATCTATTCATGCTTTGATGAAGGAAGCTCGTAAAAAATTATCTAAGGAATTGGCTTATATCCCGTGAACAGCCAGCGGGGGAAGAGAATACAGCTGAGGAATTCATAGCCTTCAAAAATAGTATCGAAAATGCTCTAAACAATAATCATGTTACTATGGGTAATCGGACCCAAATTCAGGATATCGTTATTTATATGCCCGTAGACTTCAAACTGTAGATCGCTCATTATGATCGCCAGATTTTTACTTCCTCTACTTATATTAGTATTTTATAAACACGGAGTTATTGAAGGCTTTCAGGAGTATTGTCATAGATTAGGTAATTTGAGTCATGAATTTGTGTTACCCTTAAATAAATCTAGAGAAGATCTAATCAGAAGAATAGGTAGTAAATATTTTTTTTATGGTCCCAATGCTAGGGAGGGACTATCTTCTGTTTATGGAATGTCTGTTAAACAGACTTACTTTCGAATTTTTTGAGATCAGACCCGACAGCAATATATATTTGGTTATAAAAATACTACCAATCTTCACCCTCATAACTGTGAAGTCTATAGTATTATCGATACTTTAAATGATAATTCCAAAATTTACAATGAATTTTGACTCAGGACTATGTGAAATGGTTATACCTAAGCACGACTATAATTTTTTTGATGATAAAGATGAGCATTCTATTAGAAAATTTATGGATTTAATTTATAAACATGATAATGGGCATCTTTCATATAAATCAAATATAGCTAATTCCTTAGATATAGCTCCTACATGAGATAATGACTTAAAAATAAACCAATAAAAATATCTAATATGAGTATAGGGCGAATCCTTTTAATCATGTTATTATTAAAAGAGAGTCTGCTAAATGGGCATTTAAGCCTCATACAGGTGTAACTTTAAATATAAGGCCATATATTATTGAGAATGAATGATTTGATGAGGAAAAAGACATTTGAGATGGAGGAGGTTATTATGCGAGAAACTGGAAAAAAACACGAAAGATTCTATCTACAGAAAAAGTAGAACCACTGGAAAAAGATGATGTTTTACCTAAAAATCATAGAAGAAGAATTGTTAAATCTCAACTAGATTTAAATATAGAAGCTTTAGAAAAAATGATGATTAGAGATAGCAATAGTAAAAGGTAAAAAGGGTGGTAAGAATGCCTATCACAAGGGCAAGAATGCCTGTTCTACTCCAAAAAGTTAACTATTGAGGCTGTATTTCTGTATTTTTCTATACAGAAAAATAAAAGAACACATCTTTTGTTGAGGCTGTATTTCATGGATGTTTTCTATGAAGCAAAGCTTTTATATGTAATACATAATAGATAAGTTTGCCTTACCTGGTATGTATGCGCAAGCTATTCTTTGTGTTATAAGGGGATATAGTTTTAATTGGTAAAACTGTGATTTTGCATATCATTATTTCGGGATCGACTCCTGATATCTCCAAATAAGCTGTGAAGCTCAATTGGTAGAGCGGAATGCTGAAGTCATTTAGGTTGTAAGTTCGAGTCTTACCACAAGCACATAAAAAAGTTATATTCATGCTGTATTTTCCCTAAGGGGAGAGCTATAAATAAAATAACAGCACAATAATTGAATTCAATTATATTTAATAAGTGCTTTATAGAAGTACAGCCTTAAAAATACCAGTTTTATATTCAGTAAGGGACTTTAGTATAATGGTGAAATGCGTATGACTTTTAATCATTAAAATGTAGGTTCGAATCCTGCAAGTCCTATAGTAGTGTATATTATAGTTATACTGCCGCTTACCTAAGGTATGTATGCTTCTATGAAAGCAATATGTAGTAATAGGGGGACAGGGGGGTATTATAAAATACCGTATAAGTCTTGATACACAAATTAATAGGTATGTTGGAATTGGTAGACAGATCCGATTTAGGTTCGGATGGAATAAATGCCGTGCAAGTTTCAAGTCTTGCTACCTATATTATATAATAATAATTTATTGTTTAAGTTATGTATACCTTAGTTATACAGTTATGTGTGCTATGAAATAAAGCTAGGGTCTATGTATAATTAATAAATAAAATGTAGCTTTGTTTTGATAGAAGCATAGTATATATAAAAATATATATATAGCTTGTACATATATATTGCAACTATAAAATTTAAATGTTAGTTCTGTGCTTAGCTATATAAAAAAAAGTCCGCTGCTTCATAGAAGTATGCACGCACGCTTTTACCTTAAGGTAAAAGAAAAGCCAAGCAAGCATGTATGCTTCTTTCTATACATGCTGTATTTTCCCCTAAGGGGAGAGCTATAAATGTGCGCTAGCGTTAGCTAGCCCATAAATTAACTTTTAATGTGATATATAAGGCATAAAAAATACTATGGATTATCCTGTAGACCAATGGGTAGGTCATAAATTTTTGGTATTTAATATTGTGAGTTCGAATCTCTCCAGGATAATTAAATTCATAGCTTCAACCTTGCTACATAAGCTATGTATGTGTTATGTAATAAGGTTATTAATTAAATAAATATATAAAATAAACACCCGGTCTAGCACTGTGCTTCTGTTAAGTACGTATTAACTGTCTAATGTTAAAATAAAATCTATAGGATGGGCAAGCTATTAATAGGAGTATTTCAACATAAGGTAGATATAGCTCAATAGGTGGAGCAACTATTTGTGGCATAGTCGGTTCTCGGGTTCGATTCCGAGTATTTACCCAATAATAAAATTAAATATAGAAGAAGGTTCTATATTTAGTATGGGTCTTTAGTAGTTTAAATGGTTAAAACCTTAATTTCATACGTTTAAAGATGAGAATTCGATTTTCTCCTAAGGCTGAATATATAATAGTTTATTTCCTTAATTAATTAACGTTTATTAGCAACAACATATGATTATATTATCAATATTATTAGTTTTATTATCTAACGCCGTCAATATAAGACGAGATTTATCAATACTATTTAATAGAATAGCGATATTAATATTTAATTTATTTGTATTTTACATGACATGTCTTCTTTAGCTGTTATAACTAAAGGTATAGGTTTACACGGTGGTTTACTACTTATAACAAATATTTCACAAATGTTTTCATATTTTATTTTTTTAGTTAGTATATTAATAATACTACAATTAACTAGTTTTTATCCGAGAAAAGTATGAGTATCGGAATATTCTTCTATAAAAAGATTTATTATTACATAAATTTGTTTATTACAATACAAAAAATAATCAATAAAATGGGGAGAACATTTAAAAATTATTGAATATCCTTTAATAATATTATTTATTATAACAGGTGCAATATTACTTAATGTCAACTAATGATTTAGTATCTATTTTCCTTTCTATAGAATTACAAAGTTATGGTCTTTATATATTAAGTACTATTTATAGAAATTCTGAATTATCAACTACAGGGGGTTTAATCTACTTTTTATTAGGAGGATTAAGTTCATGTTTTATTCTATTAGGTACTAGTTTATTATATGCAAATTCAGGTACTACTAATCTGGATGGTCTATATATTATAACAAGTATAAGTGATATTTCTACAAATTTATGATATACACCTTATTATATTAATCTTTCTTTAGTAATTTTTACTATAGGATTTTATTTAAAGTAAGTGCAGCACCATTCCATTTCTGATCACCGGATGTTTATGACGCATACCTACGATAGTTACTACATTTGTAGCTATAGTGGCTAAAATTTCTATCTTTATATTATTATTACAATTAGTATATTATACTATAATAGTTTAGGAGGTGAAACACCTACAGAAATGAGGCTGAACATTTATTTTATTAATAAGTTCATTCTTTTCAATGATAATAGGTACTGTAGTAGGTTTAACTCAATTTAGAATAAAAAGATTATTTGCTTATAGTACAATATTCTCATGTAGGAATTTATATTTTAGCGTTAAGCATATCTAGTGTTGAATCTACTCAGGGCATTTATTTTTTATTTAACGCAGATATATTCTATAAGTTAATATTAATGTATTCTTTATATTAATAGCTATAGGATTTTCTTTATATTTGTTATATAAAGTGAAAATAAAGAGCATGAAGAATTAATGGATAAAAATAATTCACCTATACAATTAATAAGCCAGTTAAAAGGTTATTTTTATATAAATCCTTTCTTAGCATAAGTTTAGACTATTACTATCTTCTCATTTGCAGGAGTTCCACCTTTATTGGGAATTCTTTGGAAAACAGATGGTATTAAGTGCAGCTTTTAGATAAAGGTCTTATATTCTTATCTTTAGTTGCTATATTACTAGTGTTATAGGAGAGTATAATATTATTTAGGTATAGTAAAAGAAATGTTCTTT
>PPHJ01000020.1:0-140871 GCA_002991585.1 Ilyonectria mors-panacis
TCGGTATTCTCGAGACTTTCCAGTTGAAGATTCGGTATAAAATTAGCTCAAAGATGTTCTCTCACTGGCTCAGATGCCAGATTTCGAGGATGATCAAGACAAAATCCAATTGATCTTTTCAAGAAGTCGTAGAAAAGGCCATCATTACTAGAGTCAAACTCGACCTCCTTCCAGGTCAATGGGTTATGGAGCCAGCTTGGTTAGGTGGCTCCTACTCATACATTTCATCTTCCACCTACTGCATCTCGCAGCAATATCCAAGAATTTCCAGTTGATCCGGAGTCCCAGCCGGCTATCCTTGCTTTGTTCCCATTTTCCTCTCGAGCCATGACAGACCTTATCCTCACAAGCTTTGGCATGTGCCTTTAAAGTAAGCGCGGGCGCGTCTCAGAATAGATCCATCGATAAGCCAACTGTCGATAGTCACCGTTCGTCAAGTATCTGAAACCAGGAGGCCGAAGCCGGTGCTCGTACGAAGCATCTTCGAGAATATGGGGAAGCGAAGTGAGGAAAATGCAAGCTAGGTCAGCATTGAATTCTCCCCGCAAGGGAAAGTCAAAGCCCCATCAATCCAAAACCCTGCCCCTTCCGGCGATTGTAGTCGACACTTTGTCTGCCACGAGATCGATTTGACCCTGTCCGAAGATGTGTTAAGCACCCGTTGGCTCTGATCGGTCGTGGGTGTGAAACACGGGACAGAGGGAGCTTGATACGAGACTTGCCCTTTCAAGTCGCCATAAAATCCTCTATCCTTTAGTTCAGACAGTGTGACTGACATATATGGGCCAAAGGCATCAAAAGTCCGCGATGCGCGACTTCCAGGGCGCCCAGAGGGATATGCAGATTTATAGCACCGGGGACTGTACTGCGCTGACAGGATGCCCATGACCACGAGGAAGCAAATACTCTGCTCTGATTGGAAACATCTGTTCCGGTGCTTTAACACGGGCACATACCAGCTCCCTCGGAGAAGCACTGTTCGCCATATACCGGCCATGTAGCCATCGGCACCTTAGCCTTTTGCAATCTGCACTTGCTAGTCCTGAAACTGCCGGTAGCTTGTCCGTAGAAGCCGATGATCTCTCGGGGACGATAATGAGATCCTTGAACATTTGATAACAGTCAACCCATTTGGCGCTTACGCTT
This sequence comes from Ilyonectria mors-panacis, assembly GCA_002991585.1. Lineage (NCBI taxonomy): Eukaryota > Fungi > Ascomycota > Sordariomycetes > Hypocreales > Nectriaceae > Ilyonectria > Ilyonectria mors-panacis. The sequence continues at coordinate 1,147 of PPHJ01000020.1, forward strand.
TTGCTGAATAGGGGTTCGCGATTTTCTCCTGTGGAAAACAGAATCCTTGATTGCGCCGTGTCTGGACAGATATCAAGTGAGTCGCCGTTCTGAGTAACGGGCCATTCATCCTTCACCAGCTCTGATTCCGTTCGCATTCCCAGAACATCTGGTGTGACCAGTATTGGCAAGGCGCAGCTTCGGCAGGTATTTTCCTGCAACACCAAAGCTCGCCCTGCCAAAGCTCAGCCGCAAAGTGGGTCGGGCGGTGTCTGTCGTCGGAATGTTCCAGCGACGACTTTCAGGAGGATAAAGGCTGGAGACTGAGGCGCGGCGAAGATTGAGTCTGTAACTTGATAGTATCCTCTGAAACTCCTTAGGGGCCAAGGGAAGCTGAAGCATCAGACAAACCAAGCTGCGAGCGCAAGGGACGAGGTACAGGCATCTCGGTAGGACGTTTGCCATTTTCGCTGATTCGATCTGCCAATCTTCCAAGTCTTGTTGAATGATGCAGCAGGCTGTCGATCAGAGATATCTCAAAGCTAGACTCCTAAACAACTTTGACAGCATCTCGGAAAGTCTTAGGCATTTCTTCGATGTCCATATTCCATCGATCCGGTCTGAAGATTGGACATGGCGTAGTGATGAAAAGGAGTGTCTGACTGCCCCAGCAATGACTTGAGAGGCGACCATAGCGCCATCTTCAGGCTTTGTATCCGGAGCAGACCCTTCAGAGTATAGCTCTTCGCCATCCGGGCCGTCATCAGGAGCCGATGTCCAAACACGCGTGTGGGCAACCCTTCTCCCTGACATATTTCCGCAGCCTTCACCATTGCGTTTCACGCAAGTGCTCCGAGCCAACGATTTTGCAATCTGGAGCTCGTTTTGCTAAGGGATCCCTGGCAACCAGCTCATCTAGGAACTTTTCCGAGGAATGAGCTGTTGAATTTTCATTTCAAGAAAGCTCCCCTTGTGCTTGTTCCAGTTCAAGGACGGCGTCCGGCGTCAAAGGAGACACGAAAGTCTCCACGAGCGCATCGTGTGCTTCCCAAGAGCCGGTGCCGCCCACTGCTTCGCGATTTGGCATCAGAAACAAAGGACCACACGGGTGTCTTCACCACCAGCCACTCATTCTCTGACCTGATGTACCGCATCTCGAGCACTCACAGCGCCAACGCCAACAGGCTGATATGCGTCAATATCCATAATGTCGAACCCGGAGGTCTTCGGGTGGATTCTGCAGGTCGAAGGAATCGCCGCTCTTCAGCCCTTGGTCAACCACTATTTCCCGGCTCTCCCTCCATCCCTTGATAACCAGAGAGCGCAGAGAGCGCACGAAAGCAGCTGATTCATAACAGCGCGAATATTCTCATGCCGGGGGAATCTTGTGGCATAGCGTTCTCTCGCTCAAACGCCGAGCGATGCCAGCTGCGTGAATGCTGCAAGCACATCCAGGCGCGTGCAGGGCCGCAAAACTTTGCTTCTAACCCATAGTTCCATGAAGAGGCAACAAGGTTCGGATTTCCCAGTTCGAATGGATTTTATCTCGTGGTTGCCGCGATGCGGTAAGATAGAAAATGTGTTGCGGAAAAATGTACTCTTTGAAGCGGGGACGCACCTCCAGGGCGTGACGGAGCAGAGTAAGCTGACATGCGTGGATTCCCCGAAATACTTGTTCTAACTCTATTTTTGGATAGCGTAAGGCACAGTTGGATCAGGGATAAGTGTTCAATCGGGCGTGGAGACCAAAGATGTTGATTCTATTTGATCTAGGAATGCGTCCCCTAGTGCATTCGATATTCGATGTTCGTGACAATTTGAGCTCTGTTAGACCTAGGGCCGGTAGGCTACAGAGAATAAATACTTTCAAAACCTCCAGAACACAAAAGCCACATTGTATGATTGACTGCTCAGGACTCTTTTCGTAAGCCTCCGTGACAGTCTTTGGTAGAATTTTTAATAAACACGATCGATGCCCTTCTTGGTGTACCTTATATTCCGGCCCTGTATGTAATCAAACAGATGATACACCAAACGGGTAGGTTCGATGCTTGAACTCGCGTAGTTTGTGATTCGAAATAATCTTTGATGACAGGTTGAAGGCCACTGGATCTCAGCTAACTGTGTGTCACCTTGGACATGATGACAAGAGCGACCTTTCGCTGATTTCATCAGAACTTTCGGATTCGGGGATGTGTATTTCGGGACCCTCTTGAATATTTCTTCGAAACTGGTATGCAAGTTTCCCTCGTTAGGGCCGCGTTGTGAGTAGAAACTTTAGCCGAATTTATGACCTGTATTACGACCGCCTTTAACGGTCATGAGGATTTCCAGTAGGTATTTAAATTCGGATTCGGAAATCGTCTAATGCGTCCAAGAACAATAATCACTAGCCCTGCTTCCGCGTCATCTGCTGCATTTTCTAAGATATTCCATAGGGACGGTGGGACGTTGGCTAATAGGGTACCATTTTTGGAATACTCGCGCATGCGTATTTGATGATAGCTTGTTTGGTGTCCAGCAGCTGATGCAATACAGCACAAAGGCTTGAGAGAGCGTGTTCTGATTCCTGGTCCTTGAAGAAGAAATAGCAAATAGTGGCTGCCGGTGCTTTTCTCGGGGAGCCACTTCTTGGACTGAATACTTCGCGCAAGGACGGATTTCCCGCATCCAGGATCTGCTGGTACGATCAAGAATCCCGTGTCTGTGTGTAACCACGAGTTGAGTTTCTTCTGTTTCAGGAACCCAATTGCAGATGCCTTCGGCTGGATCCTCCACGCGGTCTCGGTACCACTTGTAGGACACATTACTGTCTTTGGATACTAAGCGAAAAGGCTTGAAGGCATTTCGTCTCCTCATTCGACAGCCGGTCTTCTGGTCTAAGGGTCGCCGTCATCCTCGGAGTTCAGCACCCGGTCCAGCAATGCCTCATACTTTTCCACCAACTCAGCGTCATCTTGTTATCAGGGAATCGTATGCGCGGTCCTAGAGCGAGTCTGGAACTTCCGGCGTCTCCTGTACTTGGGCTGAGAGAAGACTGGCGGCGGGCGAGGTATCGGTGATGGCATCAGGGATGGCAGTATCGTCGGCTTGGGTGTCGAGTTGAATTTCCCCCCGTACTCTGTCAAATAATTCGCGAACTCTAGGGAATCTGATTGGAGTCGTAGAGCGCGTCGACGCTAAGGACGGCGGCGGCGGCAATCCACCTTACTTTCGTCGAGGAAAGAGTCCCATCGGGGGCTTCTTGGCCAGCGTTGGAGGTTTGTTGTGTGTCGTGCAACATCTCGATTCTGGACAATGGCGTTGGGCCTCAAGTGAGGCAGCCTTGCACGCCATTTGGCGGTGGTGCAGGGTGCATGTATATCAGCAGCCACTCTTGTGGCAGCTCAAAGTCTGGCTGGCTTTTCAATTCAGCGCTTGACTCCGCCGGTCTTTTGAAGAGATCTCTACGACTAAGGACATAGGGCAGAACGAAAAAGGTATGCTTAGCCGATCTCCCCACAGTTCAGCAGATCTAGTTGACCCCGTGGCGGTCTGATAACTTTAAATGAACGTTGGGATGAATGGAGATTTTAGTTCAGTCGTGCAAGACCGTTATCCAACGCAGCTGGTAATACATGCTCACAGTCCACGCTACGGCCACCAGGTTTAAATTTGGACCGCCCGACTGCCCTAGGTCAGTCATGTCTAACATCATTCATGGGCTAAAGCGGATTCGCTTAGTAAAAATGACTGTTGGAAGATGACCCTGCCTCAAGAATGTGAGCTGCTGGGTCGCATAGTTGCCTCATGGTCGCCTCACGGTTGCCTGCCTTGGGCTGTGTTGATGACGCGTCCTGCATTATTTGCGACTGTGTTAAATGGGTATGGCCTCACGGTTGCCTGCCATGGGCTGTGTTGATGACGCGTCCTGAACTGACACGTGGCTTGCGTAGTAAGTCTCGCAATCGACGTAATCTCCAATAGATCGGCCACAAGTTCTTTCCCTCTTCACCTTCATGTTTCTATGACAGGCAATTTTCATCAATAAAACCTCCCCTCATCTCACTCGGAAGCACCTGATAGCCAAGCAACAATGGCAGACCCATCATCACCCGTAGACCCATCAAACGACGTGGACGCTTCCCTATTCCGAGATCAATCCGTTCAAATGCCACTGTCTGAATTCGTCAACGGTCTGTTCGAGGAGTACGGGCTGGTGGAGAATCTGGACGACCTGGACAGCGCGATCCATCAACTACAAGACGATCTCGAACCGAGCGCGGGAATCGAGAGTGCACAGTCACTCCTGCGTATCGCGATCGCTTATGAAGTGAAGCACAGGAGAACAGGAATGCTTGAAGATCAACAAGCTTCAGCCATGCTACTTCTTGAATCGGTCAATGCAATCCCCGGACGGTCATATATCGGGAAAGCTCGAAATTCTTGGTTGTTCCACAACAGCCCCACTTTGTATTGTTCGAACGCACACGATCAATGGATGACCTCTTTTTAGTCATACAGCAGCTACACACCATGCTTGAAACAATCAGTGGACACGACCAGGTGCAGGCGCTAATCTTCTATCGGCTTGGAGTTGCTCGGGACAAGGAATTCGAACTCACTGAGAAGATGACGGCCTTGGATGAGATTATTCTCAATTACGAATTATCACTAAGATTGACTCCCAAGTCCGATCCAGAATGGCTACATCGGGCTGATCGCCTTTTCAGTGCAGCACGAATCAAGTATGATAGGACAGGACAAGCACAAGATCTCCAAACCGCGATTAGATACCAGGAACTCAGGCTCGATGGCATGCCTGAAGACGATACTATGAGAACTCTGCAACTCGGGTTGCTCGGATCGCTGTACCTTGATTTACATCACAAGACAACGGACTTGGAGCATCTGGAGAAGTCTATTGATATCTTCGAGGATCTTCTCTATATTTTACCAGAGGACCATACAGAGAGAGACCAATGGCGCTTTTGGCACAGGCGAGAGCATACGTCACCATGTGGCAAATCAAAGACGAAGTGGCATTTCTGGAAGTCGCGGCCCGGCAGTTGAAGCAGTCGCTCGACCACATCCCAGAGGATGCTCCCATTCGGAAGTCATTGATACCCTTCGCCGCAGGAATATGGCACTACTTGTACGGAATCAATCAGGGAGGAGAAAGTCTCGAGACATCGTTGACCCTTTACGAAGAAGAGCTGGGATTCCTATCGAATGACTCTCCCGAGCGCCAAGGCTTGCTTCGTGTCCTTGCGGACCTCGCTTTCGACAAGGGCAAGCGAACACTGAAGGCTGTGGACATCGCTGCAGCGACCGCTAGGCTATGGCAACTGCAATTCAACATGCCGAGTAATGACCCCGAGCGACAGAGCATTGAGAGGATGTTGTTAGAACTTATAGTGCATGACAGAATGCAATCCGGAGCACCTCCCGGAGCACCTCCCGGAGCACCTCCCACAAACTCTGATTTTGTCATACATGGTCAGAGCGGACTGGCGGTCAGGACCATGAAACCTCCCAATCCCCATCAAGCAAAGCTTTTGAGAAGACTTTTAGAAAACGGAGCGGAAACGAAACATGCAGGAGCAACGGAACAATGGATTCAGGAGTCGGAGGATGTTCTGCAAAAAATGTCACCGACGATCCATGGCATGGATTGGAGCTACTCCAGCTTGGAATGAGCTACGTTGAGATGTATCAACAATCGAACGTGATGCAACACCTCGATCAAGCCATTAAATTCTTCCGCCAAGGGCTCTCAGTCGAATCGGGGAACAAGCACAACCATGACATGTTGTTGCATGGTCTTACATCTGCCCTATGGCTAGCGTACGGTGCCACGAACCTCGAGAAGGATCTCAACGTCGCCATCGAGACATCGCAAAAGTGCTTGGCTTCTGATATAGATCAACTGCCGCAATTGCAAGTGATCAGTACCGGTCTTCTGTTTCGGTACTCGACGACGGGCAACGAGGCGGATTTAGACCTATCTCTGCAGATGCGCCAAAAATCACTGGCCCTCATGCCTAACGACGACAATAATCGTGCATCGATGCTCCACGGCATCGGAGTGATCTTCTTAGAAAGGAGTACCAGGAAAGGCGCATTTTCAGATCTCGAGGCGGGCATAGAACATTTGGAGGAAGCCGTGCAAGCATGTTCTGCGCAGCGTCATGGCCGATCAGAGTACCTAAGTGATTTGGGATGTGCATACAAAGCTCGATACTTCAGAACCTCTGACACAAAAGATATGGATATGGCTATTCAGCGACTCCTAGAAGCTGTGGAAACGTCCGAGGACAACACGGTAAACAGAGCAATCTGCTCGGCGAATCTAGCAGATGGCTATGGACTCAGGTTTCATGTCTCCAAAACTACGTCAGATCTCGACCTCGCCATCGACTATTACAAAAAGGCCATACACCTCGAGGACCTCCACGGCAAGGGGCAAAATAAGCCAAGAGTCTTGGCTTGCCTAGGTAGTGCCTATGTGCTCGGGTATTTACACAACGGAGATACTCGACATTGGGAGCTGGGTAGAAGTTGTCTCGAAAACGCAATAAATCAGATGCCGAAGGATCTCTTCCTGCGAGGAGAGTTCCTTTCGCATCTTGGAATGGGATATCACGCTACATTTCAGAGAACAAGACAAAATGAAGACCTCCAGAAAGCGATATCATTCCTAGAGGAGGCGCTGTCTTGTTCCCATTACCGGCTCAATGCGAGAACCGATGCTGGCCAGTCCCTCATTGCGATTTATTCAAGCCTAAAAGACTGGACTCAGGCTTATCGCACCGCTTCCACCTTGTTCTCCCTCATTCCTCTCGTTATGGCTCGATCACTCGAAAACTCGGATAAGCAGTTGATTGCGACTCGATTTGCGGGCTTTGCTTCCGATGCGGCAGCTATGGCCCTGTTAGCAGGAGAAAGCCCTTATGCCGCGCTGCGACTTCTTGAGACTGGTCGAGGACTCATCATGAGCTCGCTTCTCGGGCTTCGCTCCGATATAGACAATCTCCAACAGGATAGCCCAGACCTAGCGCAGGAGTATCTCAAGTTCAGGGATCAAATCGACTCTGTCAAGGGCAGCCTCAGTAATCCTGCTGCGGCTTGGCTACCTGTTAACCAGCCTGAATACCGTCACAATGCGGCAAAGGAACTGGAGCGGGTCATCATGACTGTTCGCGGTTTGCCTGGTTTTGATTCGTTTCTTCAGGAGCCATCGGAGGAGGATATGAGATCTGCCGCTGCCTTCGGGCCCATTGTTGTCATCAATGTCAGTCAGTACAGGTGTGATGCGATAATCGTCGAGGCGGACGGCATTAGGTCCCAATGCCTCCCTAAGATCACAATGCAAGACATAAAGGCCAGATCCCAAGCTACCACAGACATATCATCACTGAAAAGTGAGGTGCTAGAGTGGCTTTGGGATGGAATCGTGGAGCCCGTGCTTGATAACGTTGGTTTTACAAGCTCACCTGCTGGCGACTGGCCACGCATCTGCTGGATTCCCACTGGACCTCTTGTTCATCTTCCCCTCCATGCAGCCGGGTATCATCAGTTTGTGCGCGATAAGACCATCCTGGACCGTGCCATCTCTTCATACAGCATCTCTCTAACAGCGCTGGTGCAGAACCACACTTACCGCCAGAAGTCGGAGGCTGGCCGAAAGCCGGAACACGCTGTGCTCATTGGGATGGAAGAGCTGCATAACGCGCCGAAGGAGATTGAGGAGGTAGGCAGGATCTGTCAAGAGATGCAAGTACAGAGGCCAAATCCTTATACTAAGGAGGTCCTCAAAGCTCTAAGGGATTGCGATATATTTCATTTCGCTGGCCATGGCTCGAGCAATCCCTTGGATCCATCGAAGAGCGCGCTGATTTTGAACAATCAAGACCGCCTTACTGTGTCTAGTTTTGTTTGACATTAACCTCCACAAACGGAAGCCATTCCTCGCTTTCCTTTCAGCGTGTAGCACAGGCCAAATCAGACAAAACAAGCTCGTGGACGAAGGCCTCCATCTTATCGCAGGGTGCCAGGTCGCAGGGTTCCAGCACGTCATTGGGACGCTATGGGAGGTCAACGACGCATTGTGCATTGAGGTGGCGAGGATGACATATGAGTGGATGCAGAAGAATGGAATGAGCCACGACTCGGTCAGCGAGGGACTGCATCGAGCAATCAGGCAGCTTCGCATGAAGTGGGTTCGAGATTGCGAGCACAGAAGTCGTGTTGCTAGAGGCACTGATGGATCTCGGACTAATAGAGGTCAGATGAGAGATGCTGTGGTTGTGGAGGAGGGGCCTCTTTTATGGGTCCCTTATATTCATTACGGCTTCTAAGTTATAGATGGATATAATATGGTCAAGTTCACTCCAGGAGACTTATAACTCGGAAATTATGTGAGGTTCCAGTATTCAAGTAAATTAATCTAGTTGTTTTTTCCCTTCACTTTTAATACACTTACCCTAAACGAGAGAATTAAGCCAGGTGCAGAAAATTCCACTTAAATAACTATACATAACCCTCGATGAGGGAACCTAATGTTTGAATTTACTGCATTTTCGTTGTGCACGTCACAATTGCCAAGGCCCAAGTTTGGGTTTCAAGCTGCTTTTTTTCCATCTGCCGGAATCCTGTCTAACTTTTTCGCCAAGCTGCAGCCATTCTAGGTCGTTGACTGCAGACAGCAAGGTCGTTGACTGCAGACAGCAAGGTCGTTGACTGCAGACAGCAGGGTTGAAGTCAGAAGGGTTGAATTGAAGCTTAAGGCAAAGACCAGTGTGCAACAACCTTATTGTTCAGCTACTGTCTCTTCTGTTGCTGGGTGTAGCACTAACTGTTTGTCTCTATTGTTTGAAAATACTGTATGGCTTTGATCTATCTGATGATATTGAGTAAAGCTAAAAAAATAAATAAAAAAATAAAATAAAAATAACTATACATAAATACAGTGATTAATTTACTCGCAAATTCCTAGATCACTGGGAATTCTTTCTTTATTGGGTCCTCTGGAAGTGTTGTTATATTAGCCGGCAATTAGATGTGCATTTCAGCCACCCCAGTCTGCAGCACAGAAGGGGAAAGTCAACATTAAGCACTAAATGATGTCGGAATTTGCAACGAAATAAAGTAAAAATACTGATCGTAATATTTTGGGATGAAATAATGTTTTTAAATCATGTTACTTGTCTCTATTGCAAGTACAGGGGATTCTGTGTCATCTTAATCAGGGACATAATGCAAGATCTGCAGCAACACTTGCAACTAAAACCGCACTTCGTAGGCCAAAACAAGAAAGAGCATACATAATGCATGAAGAATAAAATGTGAGCGTAGGTGAATAAATACGACGAGTTGTAGTGCAAAGAATGACATTAATTTTATGACTTAAATAGAAGTCCCTCGGGGCGGTAGAAAGCAACATTATATCATCCCATGCAAAGATGAGCCCATTCCCTGTCTCTCTGTTGACCTCGTCCTAGCTGTCTACCAATCATGCCCTCACCGCATTCGGAGGGGCAGCCGTGATCGCGGCCTCGTCGTGATACTGCTGATTCGAAGGCGAGTCACTGCTCGATTCGTTCCCCACGACGCTCTGCTCAGGAGTATTCTCCTCGACCGGGGCGGACATTCCATACCAGCCAACAACAGCGACGCCGAGAATACCGCAGATGCAGCTGAAGACTAGGGCGACGATGCCACGGGGTGTGAATCTGATAAAGAATAGGCTGTTAGCGATGGTGGGGGAGGGGCACATGATAAGGGTGGGGTGACATACCCTGGGGGTAGAGTAGCAGGTGGGTGGTTCTCTCCAGTAAGATCAAGGTAGTCCGTGTTTCCGGCCGCGTTGCCCTCGGTGGACACGTTACTGGCCTTGCAAACTTCAAGATGGTTGCTGGGCAGGCTGATGGTCTTTTGTAGGTCGAGGGGAGCTTCGACAAAGGTGGCAATCAGGCCAGAGACAATGTGCCACTCGATATGGCAATGGAAGAGCCAGACGCCTAGAGCAGAAGTACAAGCGTTAGTGATGTGAATGTAAATGGTAGATGGATCTTTGGGAAAGAGGACGGCGCAAGAAACGTACCTGGGTTATCAGCCCTGAATCGCAGAACAATGTTGCCAGTAGGCCACACGACAAGGGTATCGCGGCGCATGGGGATCTGAGACAGCCCGCTTTCTTTAATGTTGAGGTTCTCAAGGTACCCGCATCTTCCTCAGAACGGTACACAGCCTGGAAGGCATGGCCGTGGAGATGGAAGGGGTGACGACCGGTATCGAGGTTGTTGAGCACAATCTGCACAATCTCGCCCTTCTCAAGCACCGTAGAGTGCGTATAGGTGCCGTAAACAGCAGGGTTGGTGGCGTCTTCACCAGCGTTCAGGGCCGTGTACAGAGTAGGGACCTTGGCAGCGCGGTAGGTGATGTTGTTGAAGAATGCGTAGTTCATGCCGTCGTGGAGGTTATCCATCATGACGTCGAACTGGACGATGCGGTCGGGCTCGGGAGGAGCTCCATCCTGTCGTAGGGGATGAGCGTCATATCGTCAAAGGGATTTGAGCTCGTCGACGAAACTGGCGTTGGAGAAGGTCTTGCTGTCGTCGTAAACGAGCCAACCGGTTCTGTTGTAGTTCAGGTCGTCTGGAAGGACATCAAAGAGGGTCTGCCATTCGTTAGCTTGTATCAATAAGTGGTCTGTAATGTACTCACTGTATCCATGCTGGTAACAATTGGGAAGTTCTTTGATGTGTCGTTCTTAGTCGTGAGAAGAAAGCTCACACGCTGGGCAGCAGAGAGATAAACCATCTCCGCGTCGGCGGACTCAGTATAGATACCATCCACTTCGACAATGCGCATAGTATGGCCTTCGATCCACAGATATTGGCCAGCAAAGGCTCCCATATTGACGACATCGAATCGATACGTCGTGTTGGGCTTTACAGGAAGTTTGAAGTCGATAGTGTCGTTCATAAGAGCGTTATTTGGGACTGGCTCAGCACCTGAAGGGTTTGACTTGACCATGAACAAGTTGTCGATCAGATACTGCATCTCATCGTGATACCAATCAGAGAGGGTCAAGACTAGCTCCTCATCCACCTCATCTTGGTAGGGAAAGTCGGGGTCATTGATGATTAGAGGACCTCGAAGACCGTCTGGATATTGGCCGTGAGAATGGGAGTGGTACCAGTAGGTACCTGGCTGCTGCACCTAGAGGGAGTTAGTACAGGTGGAAGCTTAACGTGGCACTAGAAGGCATGTCTTACGGTAAAGTTGTAGGTAAAGGTAGATCCAGGCTCAATGCCGCATTGCACAACTCCACCGGGGCCATCCATGTGATTGGTGCCATTCTGGTACAGTCCGTGAAAGTGCAGCGACGTGGACTGGTTGCCGAGGCTGTTGTGGGCGTTGATGATGATGCGGTCGCCAACAGTAACGTTGATCATCTGAGAAACGCCACACGAGTCAAATCCGACAAAATAGCATTTTTAGGTAGCGAGCTATCCAAGATGGGACGTACTGGGATGGGCCATGCGCCATTGATGCCAATGACAGGCCGCTCGAACTCGCCATCGGGATTGGCCCTAACCAAACCGATGTCAAAGTCATAATTGTGCGTATCGGCATAGGTCAGCGGGAGAACGGCCAGCAGACACGCCGCCGTAGAGGGGAAGGAAGGGAGAAGCATTGCGAGAGAAGCATGGAAGCATTGCGAGAGAAGCATGAGAACTGCAAGACGGAAACGAGTGTAGACGCTCCCTCTACTTCATGCACACATATATGCAGAGCGCTAGACGGCCACGGCAACGCATCCTTGGCCTGATTACGCAGGGAGCCCGGGAGCTAGAACTGGCCCGGTTAGGTAATTTGCACGGGGGGGGCTCATTGTGGCCTGCTCTATCAGATGGATCAGATGGATAAGATGCGACGAGGCGAGAGGTGGACAAGGCCATGCGCGGTTATTTTTTCCTCACGAGCCCATGCTTGGAGCCCGGATGGATCTTTTAGATTGGCCATGCATACTGGCCAGCTCAACCATGTGGCATGGGTCTGGCCCGATGGATCTATCTGGATTCAGCTGGTCACCAGATGGTTCCACCCGCGCCTCCGCGCCGAGCAACGCACTGCCGAAGACGGGCTGCCGTTCCAGGACAGTGGTTCGAGTGGCGGTAGGCCTGAACGCAGTGGGTCACAGGGTCAGCGAGTTGCAGGGTTAGTCTGACTCTTGAATGTGCGGATCGAGGGCATTTTGGCGATGGTGTGTGGAGTCTGAATATCCAACGACCACATCCCTCGCTTTGAAGAATCTGATATCGCACCACATCTAGTCCACCAGCAACACGTAGCGAACCTTTTCTGGCCTCTTGCGCCCTGCGCATTCTGTGGATCGTCCGACACTGCGCCGGGATCCCCGACCCCCTTCCTCGGTCTCCGACACCAGCTCCGACCATCCCTACTGGCGCTGGCGTAGAGACCACCGAAAGATCTCACCCGGTCGCTGAGCACATGGGCAGTGTTCAATAGAGTTGCTTGCAAGTCGAAACGCCGCCTTCTGCCTGGCTCCATTCTCTTTGTCCGAAAAACATCGCAAACCATCATGCCCCCCATGCCACCTAACGGCGGTAATCCGGGAACGCGGTGTCACACGAGGAGAATACCGTAGCCTCAAGATCAGGGGTATGCTTCAATGCTAGGTTATCCGGTGGCGTGTGCTGATTATCAGACCCGCATGCACACAATTGTTATTATCAGATCAGATGGCAATCGAGAACATAGAAGCATCCTTCCGCTCTCCCAACTTGCAAATCGCAGGCAACTCTCTACCCTAGTGGACAAGACCCATCACTTTCACCATGGCTGTCAATGTATTTGCAGTGCCAGTCTTTCTCGTCGTCTTTCGCGAGTCTCTCGAGGCCGTCATCATTGTGTCTGTGCTGCTTGCCTTTCTGAAGCAGACGCTCGATGGCTCCAGTGGCGATATCAAGATGTACAAGCGCCTGAGGCGCCAGGTAAGATTATTCTCTCGTTATTCCCAGCATAACCGGCACTAACACAGCGCCTCTTCAAGATTTGGCTTGGAACCGGAATTGGCTTCTTTATCTGTATGATCATCGGTACTGCTCTCATTGGCGTCTTCTACACGGTTGGCACCAACTCATGGGACAAGAACGAGTACTACTATGAAGGCGCATTCTCTCTGTTTGCTGCGCTCATCATCACCATCATGGGCGCTGCCCTCCTTCGTATCGGAAAGATGCAGGACAAGTGGCGAGTGAAGCTTGCCAAGTCCCTTGCACAGCCGATCAAGATGGGTTCGCGCGGCTGGCTCAAGGAGTGGGCGGAGCGCAACGCCATGTTCATCCTGCCCTTCATCACCATTCTGCGTGAGGGAATTGAAGCTGTCGTCTTCGTTTCCGGTGTCACTTTCACCTCGTCTGCCAAGGCCATTCCCCTCCCTACGGTTGTCGGCTTGATTGCCGGTGGTCTGGTTGGATACCTACTTTACAAGTAAGCTGCTCTTGGCCCCAGAAGCTAGCTCGGTGCTAATTGCCACATACTAGGGGTGGCTCGACCGCGCGCATCCAGATCTTCCTGGTCGCGTCCACCTGCCTGCTGTATCTCGTCGCCGCTGGTCTGTTCTCCCGTGGCGTGTGGGACTTTGAGCAGCAGAAGTGGAATGAGTTCATTGGTGGTGAAGCCGCCGAGTTTGGCGCCGGAGCTGGCTCGTATGACATTGACCAGAGCGTCTGGCACGTCAACGTGAGTAAACATGCATGTTGCTTTTGGCCATGACTGACATGGATAGTGCTGCGCGCCCAACATTGTCAACAACGGTGGATGGAACATCTTCACTGCTATTTTGGGCTGGACCAACTCGGCTACGTATGGCTCTGTCATCTCGTACAACCTCTACTGGATCTTGGTCGCCGCCGGGTTTATGGTGATGCGCTTCAAAGAGGTCCACGGCCGGTACCCCATGATGAAGGCCAAGCCTGTTGCCCCTGCCTTGGAGCCTACTGCCGACAACAGCAGCGACAGCCAGGCGGGCAGCCCTGTCGACAAGGGTGTCACGACCGAGAAGACGACGGCAGTTTAGACACAGAGGATCTGCGAGGGACAACAGCAAAAGACGCGCAAGTGGTTACGCGTGGCTTTCCAAATCTGCAGAATTTTATGTAGCCATTACATTAGCACGCACATAGTAGCGCACACACCAATAATTCACAGTACATGATGATTTGATCAATTGGAAGCGCGAGTTTACTTGTCTGTCGATAAACACAGGCCAACGACGCAGGTAGTGGCGAGATTTTGCTGTAATTGTTTTGTACGGGGTGTCACGAGTGCATTCTGGATCTGTCTGTTCTGGTAACCCGTCTACTCTGGTGTATCTGATGACACTTGCGTATCTGACGACTCTGGAGTACCTGGCGTCGTTGCTTGGTCGTCTCTTTTCGCGTGCCTGTAAATCTCGGATATGGGACGAAATCCGAGACAACCAACAGCCCCGGCACATTGCACCCAACCAATACGAGCCCAGGCAAACTCAGCCTGCAGCCGTGGCCCGATCAGCGCTCTTCTTCCGCGGAGTGACGATCGACCGGCTGGTCCACTCCGGACGGCGCCGGTGCAGTCGACGTTTCTCGCATGATACCAGCCGCCCAACCGACAACCGACGATAGTCTGGCGTGGTTTTTCTCAGCCGCAGTGTGAGCACCTGGCCTGCGGGTCGGAATGTTTTGGGATGGCTTGCAGAAAATTTCCGCCAAGATTAACTGCGGAATACGAGAAACAGAGTTAGCTGGATTCTTATCGATCAAATCAGCAGGTTATCGATGAGGTTAACTTGGCTGTGAAACCAATTCCGACTAGCATCTTATGCACCACACTGAGCGGCCGACCTGGTGCAGAATATCGGCAGAGACGGCATCTGTTGTAAAGATTCTTTCTACATGGCACGACATGGCCGTGGATCCGTTCCAGGGGTCTCACAATTCCCAGCATTCAGATTGTCGGGCACTACGCCAAGAAGACTGCCAAGAAGTGGGCCGGAGCATCGCCGAGGCTAAGCTTGGTATCCCCGAGATCCCATCACAGTAGCTGCTGGTCCACAGCGTGGGTCTTGGAGAATGCTCATGTGGGGAAGTATCGTGGTTTTGCTGGGATGCGTGCTATGGGGTACGATCCGTGGGGGCACGAAGGCTCTTGGTATGCGTTCCAGAAGGACTACAAGCATTTCACCGTTATGCGACACTGTTAGTGAATTTCATCAACTGATGATGACAAAGCCTGAGATTCCTCGTCTCACTGCGGTATTTGCAGATCCCTCTCATCCAGGATGATGTCCCAGGTCTCCGTGGCTGGTCACCTTGGGAGTGGCTCTCGAGACAATGACACGGATGAATACCAGGCCGATGATCGACGCGGCCGCCTCGAAACACCTTTAGCGTGGATCTTATCAAAAAGATCTGGGGCTAGATGCGGGTTTCAATGCCCAATTGCCTTGATTGGGATTGTGATGTGTATGGCCACGGTGGATTGTACGTGGGGAGCCGTTGAAGTTGAACAAGCACTGCCCCGACCCACTGCCGGTGAGTGAATATGGAATTTTCAACTACCGGACTGAGTAGAGACCCAGTAATCTCATTCTATTCGGATCATCGGCACGTTGTGCTGCGCGAACTGTGGCCCACTAGACCCTCAGTCTGACGTGAGCTATCCATCTAATGCGATCGGATTCCAAATAGCGTTGGGACTCCGAGGTCGCGATGTAACAAGATGATGACAGAAGCCAGTCGGCCGCTCCTGGATGTAACTCGGGCCCAGTTCATGTACGCGCATCACCTTTCGGCTTGAAACCTGACCCTTTTCGTCGTGGTCGATTCATTTCGGTCGCTTCCGGCGTTTGAGGAGTTTCTTACCGCCGGTTTCGCGGGCGCTGGGATTGTGTTGGGTCGCGACGGCGGCCGACAACAAGCTTGATGGGGGATCTTCGAAATGCGAGTGAGCCGAACTAGACAATGAGGACCTTTTGTGTAGCCTCGGTTGTTGTCGATGGGAACTTGAGGACGATGAACTGTGGATTAGGAAGCTGGCTGCACTTTTGGTCGCGTTCAAAGATAATGACGGCCGTAGATTAGGAAGTTCGTCGGTCTTAAGGCATTCTGCATATTAACAAAGCCAGAAACAGAAAGTCCCTTCAAACTTAAAGTTATCTGATGAAGACGCAGGTTCATCGGAGACGTGCCCAGTTGCGTAGGTGGCTGTTATCCATGGGCCTTTTTGCTAATTAGTTAGGAAGGTGATGTACCTTGCCACACAAATTAATACCAAGGATACATATACCCTTTTGGACGAGAAGGGAAGTACATCACGATTCAATGCACCACTAGGAAATCGCTTACTATGAATAATCCCTGTGGGTTGTACTGCACAGCCCAGTTCCCTAACACAAAACCCAAAACCATCGCCCCAACCGAGCAGTGGAGAAGTACAAAAAGTCACGCCAGCGTCGTATCGGACCCGAGCCCATCTCCGACTATCCTGCATCCCACAGACCCCTGGCAGCCGGGCCGTAGCGGAGTCGCAGGGTGCAGGAACCTGGCATGTGCCGACTTTCTCGGATGGATAGCCGTGCGGGATGCATCTGATAACATGGGTGAAGCTGACGAACAAGGCAGCTGATTGGGCACGGCAGATTTCTACCTTCCTAGGTGGTGAGAAGCGGAACTTTGTCGTGGATCTGATTATCTTAGTGTTGAGATGGTAAGAACTTTTCTCCCACACGTAGGGGTTTACTTGGTCCTAAGCGTGAGAAGGCGCGAGAAATTGTCATCGATGGTAGGGATGGGGGGCTTTGGAGGCAGGAGGAAAGACTGTGCCTCGGAGATAGTCCTCGCTTTTGAGTTTGGATGAAGGCATCGCGTATAGTGTATGGAGTATAAGACATAGTGGCTCCTCAGTACTGTGCCGATCGTCTCTTCGTACGTAAAGGCATCTATCAGAGCAGCTGGCCGCTTTCCACTCCATTGCGAGTCCTTTTTCTGCATTCGATTTCTCAAAAGCTCACAAGCTATGCTGCTCCCGCCTTTCGCAGCAGCAGCAGTAGTGCTCGGCCTGCTCCCCGTCACCCTCGGGCGAGCTCCTTGTAGGGTATGGACTCACAAGGGACAGTCCTCCTTGTGCCTATGCCTGCCAAAACTCGGTGCCTGCCATGGTGGACTGTCCCGAGTTCAAAAACTTGACAGCCAAGGAACTCGCTAAGGCTTCTCCATCTGCCCAATGCCTGGCTAACGACACTTCATATCTGACTACCATGGCGTGGTGCATTCACGAACGATGCGATAGTATCAAGTTGTGGGACATTGATCAGTTCTGGGGAACGAATCTGATTGAAGGCCATAATGACGACGGCGTCATTCTGAGATATACGTACCAAGAAGCTGTACAGCAGGTTGACAAAAACAACCTTACAACATTGACAGCGGGCGTTGTGTCTCTAAACACTACCATGGTTGTTCCAGATGATCTCTATGTCGGATATCTCAATGGCGTTTTGTCGAGCATCAAGGTTGACAAAGACAAAGCCAAGTACCCGTGAGTAATGACGAAATCCGCATGTCTAATGAAGAACCCCGTACTAATGACTTCACAATCTAGCATGATTGTCTTCCTCTCCTGCGTCATTATTCCGATCGGCTTCTCCCTTCTCCGACTACTTCCTATCCCCACAAAGCTCCGAAGCAAGTTCTATGCGTACCTTATCGACCCTCCTGCCTTTGGCAAGCACCACAGCGTGCCTGTCATGGGCCTTGGCTTTGTACCAACACGTGGCCAGGCACTCTTCATCGTATACATCATCGCAATCAACCTTGTTGCCTGCTTCGCCGACTATCCCAACATGATCCCGAATGCGGAGAGCAAGAGCCACGCGGACGACATGAAAAAAAACATCGCCAACCGACTTGGTTCTGTGGCTTTGGCCAATATGCCGCTTGTTATTCTCTACGCGGGTAGGAATAGCATTCTGTTATGGTTGACCAACTGGTCCCACTCGACCTTCCTACTCCTTCACCGGTGGATTGGCACAATCTGTGCCCTCGAAGCTTCTGTGCACGCCATCATATGGCTGAAGAGGAGGGTCGACAAGGGTGTCTTTGCTACTCACGTAAAGCAGCCGTATTGGTATTGGGGCTGCATCGCTATTCTCTCAATGAGCCTGATACTGCCATTGTCAGTACTTCCAGTTCGAAAGGCTGCATATGAAGCCTTCCTTATCGGACACATCTTCCTGGCTCTCATGGCTGTTGTCGGCGCCTGGTACCATATCTACTACTACTTTGAAACCCGAGTAAGCCTGGGCTACAGCACCTGGATGTATATCGCCATGGCCATTTGGGGCTTTGACCGACTTCTGCGCCTCATTCGCTTGAGCAGACATGGCATCAAGAGGGCATATGTCACTGCCGTTGATGACGAACATATCCGCGTCGACATCCCCGGCGTCTCTTGCCATGGTTATTGTTACGCTTATTTCCCTACTCTTTCGTGGCGCATGTGGGAAAACCACCCCTTCTCTGTTGTTAGCTGCAACTCTGGATATACGAGGCGGTCGATTTCCGAGCCTTTGAACCTGCCCTCAAATTCCCAATCAGACAGTGAGGGTTCAACACCAGCCATGGAATTAAACTCACCCACTTCGAAGGAAGCAGGCGTTACTGAAAAGGCTGTCCTTGGTGCTTCTGCCAACCAGCAGCAGTGTGGAGTGAGCTTCCTCATCCGCACTCATAGCAGCCTGACCAGGCTACTATCTACAAAGGCCGGCATGCTCAATGGAATTCCGGTTCTTGTAGAGGGGAGCTACGGTCACGAAAGAAAGTCATACCTCCAAAGCGGTGACAGCGACTTCAAACCAACGCCGGAGTACCCGAACACAATCTGCATTGCTGGTGGTGTTGGAATCACAGCTGTACTACCTGCACTCAACAATACTTTGAGTCTCTACGGTCCCATAGGTACTACTAAACTGCACTGGGGAGTTCGACATCAAGGGTTGGTAGACACCATTGAGAGCATGCTGGCAGAAAACGACGGCTCTGGGTCGAAAATGGGGCCATATTGAAGCCAACATTTCGGTCGGGTCGCGGATCAACATCAGACAGGTCTTGGAGGACGAATTAGCACAGGCTGGGAGTGCTGGAACAACAATTATTGCATGTGGACCGTTGGCTATGTGTGACGAGGTGCGATACACAGCCGCAGCACTTGCTCGGCATGGAGCGACGTTGAGGTATAAGGAGGAGCTTTGCACTTGGTAATTCCAGGTGTAGCCATGTTTGACGGGCGGTTATGACAATTGCGCGACGTGGGTCGATATTGCTGCTTTGGGGGAATATTGGCCAGGTGATATCGGGAATTTTGTTGGTATATAATGTAGACGGTGATTTATAGAGAATGGGCGAAGATAGAACATTACACATTCATGTGTACTGCCAAGGACCTGTTTTGCGGTTCAGATCCTGGACAACAGTAGTGATTGGCAGCACATCAATCGACTTTGGTGATTGTTCACACTTTCGAAAGATTTCAGCATTCCGCTTAGATGAGGCAGGTGAGTATCCCAGGAGGCAGTTGATGGAGATGCCAGCGACTAGGTCTAGCTTTAATAAGGCTCTGCAATTGCCGCATATTAACTGCATCCATCAGGCCACTTCAATCATTTGTAGACACGTACTTCGGATTTCTGCGGAATCCGTTGTAACGAAATGAGACGCTGACATTTGTGGAGTCCCAATACGAGAATCAGGGTTGGGTTGCACTGCCTTCTCGACAAGCTACAGAAGTGCGACGAACCAACCACGTCCTCAATTAGGCTAGAAGCATTCCCCATGGGGCGAAGATAGCCAAAACAAGGTTATCATGGTTTGCCAATTTGTCAGCGTCCACGTCCAGGGGATTCGACCAGGTGGACCTCTCTCCTGCTGTTCCTGTCACTGAGGCATTTTACAAGTAAGAAGCCGATTAAGTGACAGCCCGTAGAGCACTACTGAAGCTAGCTCCTAGCATTACGAGTAGGTAGTGTCTTCTTTTTCGTGCCAGTGGTTGACCGATATATGGAACCCGGCTCTTGTGTAGCTCTTCACCGGCTTGCTTCCAGTATGAGGGAGGGCGATGAGAAAGGTGCGAGATCCGGACTCTGTACCCGCAGATTAACATGGATCGCTACCAAATAGTTCCATTTCAGGTCACCGAGTTCTTTACGCTACCATCGAGGTCACACCCAGTTCAGATCCGGTGGATGATACCGTTTCCAACACGATCGGTTCGGAGTTCCGAAGGTATCCGCAAACGGTTGTACGTCGGTTGGAGACAGTTACCCTTTTGGTAGTCTCATGGACGAGCTTGATAGGCCTAGCAGGGAGGGATATTGGCATTTGGGCTACATCGTGTCAATGCCAAGTCTGCTAGCCGCTGTCCACTCCCCACTCTAATCATTAGGCTCGGTCCCCGAACTTTAAGGCTGGGCTTCGTGAAAATTTTATCAGATCTCCGATAATCTGTGAGACTGACAAAGGTGGACCGGACAAGATGTACTCTAGTATATAATAACTGTCTTTGTCTGGCTCTCCCCAAGATTGAAAGGTGATTCGCAGTGATTCATTACCATCCATCAGGACGTACAAGAGGAGGTTCGTGTCCCATAATCCGGAGAGACAATGACGGGCAGCAAGATCAGACGTAAGCCAAATAATTCTCTCCGTTGTGGGCTAACTCTGATAATATCAAGGCTTCTTCCTTGGCGAAGCAGCCAAGTCGAAGGAAGAACGTCGACTCGTCCAAAAGATAGGTAGGCGTTTCCATCAATACTGTCTAAGGTTATCCACAACTTACAGCGATACTCGCGGCTAGACTTCTTCATTCTGGTACTTCGGACCTTATTTTCACTTGCACAAGGTTTTAACCTATTGTAGACATACTGCTGTCTGAGTTACTTCTTTAACTTCCTCGGTAAGAAATACGTAATTGCAGACTGGAACTAGAGACTAAATTATGGTCCAAAGATCGTGCTGCTTTCGCCAATGCATATGTAAGTACCATCTCCAGGCGCAGATAAGTGTTTTGTGTTTGGACTACTTCATGCTAATCTGCATGACTATGAAGGTCGCTGGCCTTCGTGAGGCCTTAGACATGAGTGCCAAGGATTACAATACAGTTCTCTCCGTGACGACTGCGGGGTACGTTTCACGTCGAGCTTTCACACCATGACTCCCAGCAGCTAATCATCATGCCGGTGAAGAATGGCGGTTGGCCCGATCCCCCACGGTCTTATTATTCAGAAAATCCCCCCAAGAATCTGGCTCCCTTCAATGGTAGTCGTTTGGGCAGGGTTGACGGTACGGGGGATTGGTTTGACTACACAATGCAGGACTGACACTGACAATAGATGACAAGCGCAGCTGTGAAAACAACTACCCAGCTCTGCGTGATACGTTTCTTCCTAGGCTTGACCGAGGCCAGTACCTACGCAGGAACCATTTACATAATTGGTTCGTGGTATAAGCCTCTGGAAATTGCAAAGCGAACTGCGCTTTTCACGGCATCTGGTCAGGTCGGAACTATGTTTGCTGGAGTTATGATGGCTGCCATTTACAAGGGCATGGGAGGCATGGGAGGCCTATAAGGCTGGCAATGGGTCTTCATCATTGGTACGTTTTCCGTGTGATTGTAATGAACGGATTGCTAATGCCTTTCAAGACGGAATCATCACACTGCCCATTGCTATTTTTGGATTCTTTTATTTCCCTGATATCCCGGAAAACACAAAGGCAAGATACCTCTCGGAGTCCGAGAAGAAATTATCAAAGGCTCGGTTGCCTCCTATTAAGCCAGATGGGCACAGCATTCACCCGTGGTCGTTGATGAAGCGCCTGCTTCTCACGCCAACTTTGTAAGTCTACTCCTACGCAGAATTCCTAAGACGTTGAGCGTTAATTGCAATTAGCTGGATTCTTGTCTTCTGGTCACCTGTCTGCGCCACCCTTGAGGCCTTCTCCGTGCAGAACAACTTCTTGATCTGGCTCAAATACCAATCCGAGCATTTTTCGCAAAGCCAAATCAACACATACCCTTTGGGTGTGCAAGCTGTGGGCATTGCCTCCAATATGCTCGCTGCATGGCATATGGATGTTACGGGTACACGCATCCCAATGGCTGTTCTAGCCTGCATGCTGCAACTTGTATGCGCCATCATGCTGTTGGTCCCTACCCTGCCATTTGCTGGCACTTTTTTTCGCCTTTTACCTATCCGGAACTGCATACATGGTCAACCCGTTGATCTTCGGATGGGCCAATATCATCTTGCAGCGCAGCGGGGACGACGCTGTGCGCAGCGTCACACTCTACTCCATGAATGTTGGGTCCATGGTGATGTACACGTTTTGGGGTATCGTTCTCTACTCGGCTGAGGATGCACCGTACTGGAAGAAAGGTTCCATTGCTATGACCGTGTGTTGTTTCGTTATGCTTGGGTATATGTGGGTTGTTCACAAGGTTAGACCCATTGATTGATATCATCACTATGACAGGAGGATGCTAATATGGGATTTTAGTTGGATAAATACACCCTTCAAAAGTACTCGAACCCAACACCCGATGATACAGAGAATGGTCGTGAGAAGAATGATCTAAAATTAGATATAGCTGGACATGAGACTACCAGGGACTCGAAGACTGCAAGTTCATAGCATTGTGGACGATCGGGTGTGTCTTCTTGGGCCGCGAGCGAATGAACGCCCGTTCCCCACTCTTGGCAACATACGACAGACAGAATCATTCTTGGACCGTCTCGCAAAAATGCACTTGAATTTGGAGAAGCGCCCCATACTTCTGAAACAGAAAATGTGAAAATGCAAGGACTTTGGGGATGGTTTGCAGAATCCTGCTGTTGAACGAATTCGGGATTTATGGTGGGCTCGGGTAGCTGTTGCACAGTGGCCTAGGAGATGGATGCGGTCTCGCGATTGAAGCCTTCGTTATTACACAACACAAGCCAGCGCTTCCGGTAGCGATTGGTCGTCTGGCAGGTCGGGAGCTTCGGGAGAACAGACGAGGATGAATGTGATGCTTTCTTCGAGCATCTCCGTGGGAATTTTCGTTGATGAAAGGAGAAAATAAATCACAGCAGCGGGGTGAAACGTGAGAACCAAGCAATTGCATAATGCTTACGGCCAACCTCGTGCGGCTGAGTGTTGGCATCGACGGCAGCAGCCAACCATCTTGCATATGTCCTCCCAGCCACCTATCCCAATTAAGCCTACCAATGTCAGATCTTTCAAATAGGCACCTGCAAATGCGATGTGATTACAAAATTTGGCGATAGCGGCAAAGGTGCGTGATGCATGCAGTTGCGAATACAAGATGCATTCGCGGGTTGTACGTGATAGGAGTCAGCTCGTCGCTTTTCCACGACGTGTACACCATGATTTATGCAGTGCATGAAATTTCCATTTGGGCAAGATCAACTTTCCTGAATAGTACTAGCAGCCTCTCCGCCACACATCACTCCTACTCTAGAGGCTGACCTGTAGATATACTACAGCACATGATTACCAATACTCTTTATCTTCTACCTTATTTTCATCATTTCCTCCAGTTGAACCATTAAGCTGGCGAGGCAAAAGAGAACCTCCAGGCCTGCACCTTGCATGGATGCTATATATGCACCTCGTCCCTTCAATCCCTCCCTAGACCTCACCCTCTGCATTTTCACGATCCCTCGTCTGCTTGATTTTATCCACAATCTTAACACAGTCGTTCCATATTCTTGCCCGATTCCTCAGACCCTTCAGTTCTTTCCAGTTAGAAGTGACATCTCTGAATAGCTTGTACCAGTTTGTCCCATCGTATGGAAGACCCCTTGGTTCCCATGGAATGGCAGCTCGATGCCGGATCCCGTCATTGTACACTGAACTCTCCCGGAACAGTGCTTGCGCAAGTTGGTACACATTCCATGCCGGTAGTGCCGTCTGTCCGTATGGGCGAATAATATCCACTTCGCGGTTATGCTGCTGTTCGGAGTCCTCCTCTTCCAGTCCGGTAGGCATTACGTAGGCGGCACCGGGAAATACCCAACTGTTTGGTCGCGCGTTGTCACACCAGGCCTCGTAGATAAACGGGAATTCGTCCACAAGAAGCTGGTGCCACAGAGAAATTAAGTAACTGCTCAAACGCGTGAGAGGACAGGCGCATGGCTGAGATCTCATTATTTGTGAGATAACTCGCAATCTTTGGCATAAGCCGTGAAGGAAGACTCAGAAATGGGTCGTTAGACGAAGACAGTTCCTGGCTCGTTCGGCGCGGTTTAAATGCGCTTTTCTGCACGTTAAATCCTTCATCGCTCGAAATAGCGGCCTCGCACATCTCTCTAAAACCAGGGATGAAGATGGGATTGGCAGCCAAGTATTCACCCTTAGTATAATGAGTCCATTCTTTCCCAAATGCCTTACCAATGTCTTGGTCCCTTTCACAGAAGTTCTCTCCTATACCAATGCTCTCGCAATAGTGCTTCCGGAGGTTGACCAATCCGTCTGCGTCAACATAGCCGAGAGATTTGTGGCTCGCGATCATGAATAACTCGAAACAGGTGGGATGGAATGCCGCTCCAAACTGGGGAGCGCCGTATCCATTCTATCCACGCATAAGGTCAGCAGGACTCGATTTTGGGCGAGCTAATTGTTACCTGGGTGCGATTGGTATCATTCCCCGCTACGACGCTGTATACCCAGTGGCGGGAAGGAGGAGAGAACTCGACTTTTCCACTAGAGGTGATGTCCTCTGCTAGACTAGTGAGATGATATGCTGAAACCTGCTCAAAGGCCAGATCGTCCCTGAGTGGCTGCTGATCGTCAGGCTTGGCGATGAGACACTGAATAGTCGTGCAGCCTCTCATTTCCTCGGCCGATATGCTATCCCCGTGGTAGCCTCCGAGGTGTTGACAATTTGGGCCCGCGATGTGTTCGTATTCACAAGCCTTGTTGGAAGCAGACGGGCCTCCTGTGGCAGAGTCGTCGGATAACCCATCAAGAGTGGACAGCGGCAAACGCTCCATCTCATCATCAGCGGGCGTGGGCCCCCAAACGCTGAATCGCAACGTGAGGGGATCGCCGGAACCTTCCTCCTCTTCGTCACTTCCGTAGCCGTCTTCATCATCGCTAGCGCTAGAGTCATACTCCAATATCTCATCATCCGTATCGCTCTCAGTCTCGTAATTGTCATCATCTGAGTCTTCTTCTTCAAGATTTTGGGACGAATACTGGGCTCCCCAAACCCATTTCACAGGCCCTCGATAGACCAATGCACAGCCGCTGTCTTGACAGATCCCGTGGGCGCCAACAGTCCCCCCTACCCAGGTGGCACCGTCTCTCTTGCGGCCTGGGCCCCAAGCAGCTTCTGGTGGCTCATCCCGGGTTCTGATCCTGTTAATTGCAACGGAACTCTGCAGAGTTGGCAGTAGACCTGCTGTCGGTTAGATACCGCTAGACGGGTGATTCATAGCGCGTACCTGCGAGGGGCCTGATGCTTCATTAGTATCGAGAATCGGGAGGGATCAGAACGAGCTTACTCATGGAGCTATCTTGAAGGAAAGAATTTGCTGAGGACACTTTTCTGTCGAGGTGCAAGACAAATGTGCAGAAGGAGAGCTGAGAAATACAGTGGATGTAATTTCCACTATTTCAGCTCTGCCTAAAGTAAACGCGGAAATCCACCGCGCCTGCTGATTCCGGTTAGACCATCAGAGCTAGCTACGAGAGTGACTTGTGCTCACATATTATCTCTCATACTAATGATGTACTCAATTGCCATTGTTAGCTCGATTAGGTACAGCTAGTACGGAGTACTTAGCTGTAATCATGAAATGCCAGATGGCGATGTCGCTGCGCCCACGGTCAAGTTTAGGGGCCACATGTCGCCTCTGGACTCTCCCAGGCTAAAGTTTGTGAATGGATTCGGTGTACCGGAGGATTGTTGATGAATTAACTTAGGGTTGATTGAAGAAGGTTCTGCAAATTAATTGATTCAAAATATTTATCCAGGATCCTAATTAATCAGATCAGAGTCTCTTCTTTGCTCATCCACTCTACCAGCATTAGATGTATAAATCATGACTGCCTCCAACTTTGAATTTAATCGGTGTTTCAGCAATGGTAGTGCTACCCTTGGCCGCAGTGTCTAGAGCAGCCTCCAGGACCTTTCGACATGCCGAATCAAGCACACTGGTCAGTTCATCGAGACGAACCGGGCAAGGGTTGTGAAGCAATGAGAAATGATAACGATGCGTTGCTCCTGTCAGCTGAATAGATGCGCGCCTTTGCTCCCGCACGACTATCGCATCCCTGACAAGAAAACACTTGCATTAGTAAAGAGATGAAGTCGCAGACGTTGGCGCTGCTGTAGGCCCGTAATATGCAATAAAGGACATCGTCTTGGTTTGTGTCAAGCAACTCTTCCCTGGAACGGCCCGTTGATATACAATCGACACCTGAATACCCTACCGATAGCCGATTTGTTTCAGCTGGGACATGCCTCTGCCATCAACAAGTAAACTTCCCCAAGAAAACGGACTAGACAGTGCAAGAAGGATCTGCCAGCATGCTGAAGACAGTAGCACTGCGATTGAAGTGTTTCTTTCTAATTAAGGAACGATGATCAACAAAGGGGGGGACATCAAGTTACAGACTCTCCAAATTCGTCATATGTTATAAGTTGGACGCAGATCACGCGAGCCGACCAGAAATGCAATTGATTGGCAAAAGTCTTCCGACTTAAATGCCTCGCTTTGGTTTTATCCTACTAGGCCAATCACTCTAAATTCCGAGATCTTCTTGCTGTGATTCCGGATCCCAACATCCCGGGTTATCGAGGCAGCCACCCCACCGCAAAGGCTTCAGTCGTCCCGGCCGATCCAATCAAGGTCGATGAGTGAACTTCGCGATACATAGTTCGAATCACAAACTACGAAGTGGAGCCTGCGGTGTAGGCCTTCTAGATTGAGAGATGAGAGATCATTAAAAAACTAACAGTGGTTTCTACAAAACCTGCTCTATTGTCAACTTCACATTTTAATCCTCTACAATCTAACCTCATATAAATCATTTGTGATCATTGCACTCAGCCGCAGTGTCAAACACATAATCGCTATAATGTACCCAGAACAACTGGGAAGGTTCGTAATAATACAGCCTCAATGTTTATTTTATAGAAGCTTTCTTAAATCCTAATAATTTATGCCAGATATTGGTTACCGAAACTACATGGATAGAGTTTTTGAATGGTGGTTTCGGATCGAGTTCCGCGAGAGTCCGGCCGGATCTACTCGGACCGGCCCTTATCACAAGGACCGCTATGATTCAATCATGATTCAACCCGAGATAAAAGATAAAGTGCAACCAATTAAGTGATTGCTTTACATAAATTCCATTTCGCGTTATCATTTTATGACGGACGATGGGCAATACTCCGATTGGTCTGTTCACCATCTCCCCTCGAGCAGGGCTTTCGCGCCTATACCGCACGACAAAAAAACGTAAGATCAGCCCTTGCAGATACGAATGTAACCTGGAACTCACTGAAGGATTTTAGTCCCAGGGCCGAAGCCGCTTCATTCGGCAGTGAGTGTCCATGCCGCTTATCTGGGTTCTATTTATAGGGTCGAAGTACGTATCCAATTTAAAGACAGCCCTGAATATGAATTGTATCACCGTCGCAACATAATCATTACACCTTTGTTTCCTTACAATTTCATCTACTGAACTCAAAATGCCCTCTACAAACACAATTCAAGCCACTGGGTGGTAAGGTCAGTGTAGGCAAGATGGTTCGTTGACCGTCCGTCTAATATGTTCCGACTGACACCCTCCGAGTGACTGGATCAAGCCGTGGCATTGGAGCAGCCATCGCCTTGCATTTAGCTTCCCTGGGCAGCCACGTCGTGATCAACTATGTGTCGTCCAGCTCGGCTGCTGAAGTTGTGGCTGCCAAAGCACGGGATCTTGGCGTCAAGGCCATCACTGTTCAAGCGGATGTCACCAAGGCCGAAGAAATTGCCAACCTCTTTAGAACAGCCAATTCCGAGTTTGGCAAACTTGATATTGTCATGAGCAACTCTGAAGTCGAGCACTTCGGTCACCTGAGCGAGGTCAGCGGGGATGATATTGATCGAGTCCTCGCTGTCGATGTCAAGGCCCAGTATTTTGTTGCACAGCTGTCAGAAAAGTTCTTGGAGGACAATGGACGTCTCATCTTAATCTCGTCCATCTCCGCGGTCATGGTATGTAGGACCAAGTCATTTATCATGGGAATCAACTGATTTATTTCAGGGCATTCCGAATCATGCACTGTATGCAGCCTCCAAGGCCGCCATCATTGGTATGGTGAGATGCCTTGCGTGGGACTTTGGGAAGCGCAATATTACCGTTAATTGCATCGCACCTGGTGGCGTCAAGACAGACATGCATGCAGAGGCGGCTGCAAAGTACACTCCCGAAGGCGACAAGCTCTCTGAAGCAGAAATCGATGAACGGGTAAATCGAATGAGTCCATTTGGACGACCAGGCTTCCCAAGCGATATTGCTGGTATTTTTAGCTCCTTTGGATAGCCCTGAGGCACGATGGCTCACTGGCCAGACCATCCATGCAAGTGGAGGTGTGCACATGGGTTGAGTTATGTAGCATAAATTGAATTCACACATGGACCGCAGAATGCCCTCCACGTCCAATCTCCTCGTCCTGTGATAACTCTACATCCCATTGCTTCCTGACTTCGTCTATGAGTGTTGTAAGGAATATTTTCTGCCATTAAAGCATCATACCAATTATAGTGAAGCTAGCAGGCATATTCAATCCAGCTTGATCTGCCTTTCAGTAGAATCTCATGCATCTAGGAATTTTACACTTGCATATTTCCGCTCTTTCTTCGTCGAGGCATAGTTGCATAGGAGAAGGTAGATAAATTTGAGCGCGTATAGGTGTGTCTCGCACCAGAGTCTAAGCTTTTGCATCTCATGGTCTAAAACACGTTCCGCATAAATTGTTGCATGAAGCTTCGTCCTTTACAACGGAAGAAAATGAACACTTCTTCCGAGGACACGTCATGAACTGTCATTCCAATTGATAACTTGGCCGTATGACTCAACAAGATCCTCGAATTATCCAATTACAGCGCAGTGGCATGTCATCGGGGTCTGTGTTGCACCCGGCGATCGAGAAGGGGCTGAATAGCAACCTCCTATGCGTACCTGCATTATTCAAGTTCTACAATCACGGTGTAGTGTGCAGAAAAATGGACACCCGGGCGAAATTTCCGAGTTTAGAGGTCTGGCAGTCTCCAAATGTGGAAAGTTTGCGGAGTTACTAGTGCCACTCCGGATGATTCAGGATGATTCAGGATGATTCATAGCGGGTCTGTTCTGCAGATACACAAGCCTCGGACCACCACAGGGCGCCTCTCATTCCACTGACATATTTGGGCTAAGAAGGTTCTGTCAAGGTGAAATAGACTTAAGAAACGGCAGTCAACACTGAAGCCCGGAGAACCTGCATAACAATTACCGGTACATCTCGGCATTCAAAATGAGTGAAGGATCAAACCATGCCATCGTCTTCGGTGCGTCCGGCCTGATTGGCTGGGCCATCGTCGACCAACTCTTGAGTGCCTACCCTGGCCCTGGCTCTTTCTCCAAGGTCACTGCAGTCACAAACCGCCCTCTCGACCTGAACGACTCCCATTGGCCCAAGCCGGAATCGGAGAGGCCGGACTTGCAGCTCGTCTCGGGCATTGATCTTCGTCGCGGAGACGGGTCTGTGTTGGCAGAATCCCTGCAGCAGGTGGTCAAGGACATTGAAACCGTCACTCACATCTACTACTTGGGTATGTTACCATTATAGCGCCGGTGAACATCCGAGCTCACCGTCAAAAGTATTCACCGCAGTCGAGGACGACATTGAGGAGGTTGCCCTGAACCGGCGCATGTTTAAGAATGTCATCGACGCCCATCACTTGACCAGCCCCAACCTGCGGTTTGTAGCGTTCCCCGGTGGCACACGGGTAGGTAATTATGTTACCGAGTCACCCGATACATCATACTAAACAAGTAGGGCTATGGTATTTATGTCCCAGGAGGGACTTTTACCCCCCCATTGACTGAGGACATGGTGGACAACCTCCCCGCCGACTACGCGAAGACGGTTGCGTACCCGGCCTACCGCGAACTCCTTGGAGAATTGAGCAAGGGGAAGAAGTGGACATGGTGTGAGGTCTGCCCTGATGCGATTTGTAAGTATCCCGAGTGCACTAAGAGCGCAACTGACCTGGCGTAAGGTGGGCTTCACCCCCAATGGCTCTCAGTTCAGCCTGGCACTTCATTGGGCCCAGTACCTGTCTCTGTATGCGTACAACAACGGCGTCGGGCCGCATACTCACGAATCCAAGGAGATTCCTGTCGAAATACCCTTCCCTGGTAATTTTTTGCCAGCGCCAACTCACTGTTCTCTCCCGTTTCTAGTCTGACCATCGCACGCTTCATGATCTATGCCTCGCTGCACCCTGAGACATGTGGCGGCGGCAGGTTGTTTAACATTGCTGACAACGAGACGCCGTGCAAGTATGGCGAGCTCTGGCCTCAACTGGCTGAATGGTTTGGCCTGGTAGGCGTGGGACCAGCTGAAGACTCGCAAACCCAGGACAATACTTTGAAGGTTGGCGAACTCCCTCAAACCACGCCATCCTTCACGCCCGGTGAGTATGTCGCCAAGTACAGGGAGACATTTGCTCAGTGCGGGAGTGAGAAATCTGTCAAAGGAGGTGTCGGTGCCGGAAGCCGGCAACTGGACAGCGTGGGATATTGGTTGACATTTGACCGACAATTGAGTTTGAAGAGAGTGAGAGAGACAGGCTTCGAGGGGACAAAGATCCGGTTCAGGCCTGGTTGCAGAGCTTTGATATGTTTAGAAAGGCCGGACTGATACTTTGAGATAGTCATTTGTAGTACAATTTGGCAGTACCACGTGGCAATCTCCAATAAGACTTGATTGGATCCGAACATGGCTAAACCATTGAACCTCCATTAGCTTCGATGGGTCAAATCTGTTCAATGATATGCTCGTACATGTGTGTATATTGAAGTACCGCGTATGAAGTGAAGAAAGGAATTTGTGCACCACGCTTCTAAGATTACATGACTATAGCTTATAGAACAAGTACAGCTCATTCGTTATCTTTCGGGTCGTGTTGGCTAATGTGACGGATCTCAAAAAATGGTCAGTTTGCGCATTGATAGGGGTGTGTTTAACCACACTCTGTTCGAAACGCACCCACTGGGCAAACTCCGCAACACACCCTGCACAGCAAACTCCGCTGATAGCTGCAACGCACCTGGACCCGGCAGGGTCGCGTACGTGAAATATAAGAGACAGTCTTCACTGTGTTTATATTGCCAAGTTCAATTTCAGCGCATCAGCATCAACAAACATTGTTTTGAAGCTGTCCTTGTCACACATTTGACAATGCCTCACCACATCCTCTTGTTGGGAGGCACTGGTAAGAAAGCCCTCTGCCATCACACGCGGCCACATGTGCATTCTTCTGGTTCCATTTGAATCTAGGCCCTACAGGTAGTCCCTTTATCGATCAAGCTCTGAAGGCTGGCCACTCGCTCACGATCTACGCACGGAATCCATCCAAGCTGGCAAAGGAAACACTTGAGCATCCCAACGTCAAGACCATCGAGGGCGAGCTCACTGATGTCACTAGGCTAACCGAGGCCGCATCGTGCGGTGCGAATGTCTTCGTATCTTTTGCTGGGCCGATCCAAGGGCACAAGGGAAGAGTTAGTGATTTATATTGCTTGTTAGCAACCTAACTTGGAAGCGGACTCAGCTCTAACTTTGTGTCGCAGCCCGTCTCCACTTGCTACGAAATCCTCCTGCCGCTTCTTATCAAGAATAACTTCCAGCGCGCAATGATTGTTTGCACTGTCTCCTGGATCTCGCCTGAGGACAAATTCTCCGTTTCATGGTCTCTCGTTCGCTTGCTCATTAAGACAATGGCCCGGGACGCCTACGAAGACTTGGTAGCCATCGGTGACTACGTGTCTTCCATTCCAAACGATCAGTTGGCGTGGACGATGATGCGCCTTCCAAACCTAACCGACGGTGAACCAAAGCCGGTCAAGGAGGCATTTAGAGGTGACGGAAATGAGGGCATGTCGTTGACGCGAGCAAGCTTGCCGCAATGGGTCCTAAAGGAGATTGACGAGAGGAAGTGGGTTGGAAAGCCGCCAATGCTTTCTAACTAGTGAGTGTTGAAGATTTTCAAACGCTATTATCATTCCATGAATTTGAAGATGAAATGGCATGGCATCGCGTTATTAGTTCAGCAAGCGTATTCCGCTCAATTTCCTGTAGACTAACTAGTCTCCTGGATAAGATGTTCAAAGCAACTATGTAGGAAATGGGCACATGGTTTCAACTACCTCGTATTCTCAGGGGTGCTATCGTAAAAAAGTCCAGATGCAGCAAATTAAGCTTCATTGAGTGGTTGATGATATTCCCTTTCATTAATCGTGGTTTTCAATGTCCCGTTGGCTTGGAAGATGTTCGTCATTATATCGATCGTCAGATGGAAGCCATCTGGGCTTGTTTTCTTGGTACCTTTGTTTGGTCCGGTCTGCTCCAGGTCGGAATACCAGTTGACGACGTTCAGTGTCACTGATGGATTTCGGGTAGATACCTTTTCAGTTCCAGTTAAGAAGTTCAACCCATCGTCTGAAAAGTCATTATAGGATACGCTGACGGTCTGTAGAGCAGTTCCTTTATCATTGGCAGTGATGTCGACATCGGCCCATCCGGAAGCTGCACCCCGGAGCTTATAGCTTCCCGGAGCTGGAAATGGCCGTGATACGCCCTTACTTCCACAGATGTAGGGAGTTGCCCATGGGATGTTGTCTGAGACGGGTTTGACCGGGACCTGCTTGAGTGGCCTGCGACTGCTAAGGTGAGCGAGCATCATGCGCTGCCTCCGGCCTCCTTCGGCAGTAGAAGGGTAACATGGAAGCGGATTCAGGCCACCGCAGGCAGGAGAGACTGTTTGTGATTGATGATACACAATGTAAGTTCCGTCTGGGGGACCACTTTGGGTCGGCCATGGCGTTCCACTCAGGATCGCCCACACCCCCATTTCCAGGTGTGCGGTCACCCTGCGCATTTATTTGCTGACCGAAATATGAGCCTCGGTCACCAAGGCTGTCAATTAACCAAGGCTGGAAAAACCGGCGATATCCGTTGTTGCGAGTTGACGCTACCGTGCTAGTTGACACCAGATCTGTGAGGGGCGGGATACCCCGTAGACCAGCCACAAACATTTGCCGATCTGAGCCTCTGGTATCCAACACGACCATCCATTTGTCATCTGGAGAGACGTCGATGGGGTCGACGTATTCCGGATGGCTGGTTAGTCGACGAACGCTGCCGGTTGCCAAGTTGGCCGCGAAGACGTCAATGTTTGATGATTCAGATGGGAACCCGATATACGTGACCTCCTGGCCACTTCCGCTGAACCCTCGAAGTTCGCCGATCGAGATTGCGTCTTGGTTGATAACTAGCTGGTCGGTATGTCGAGGATGGACACTAATCGGTTGCGGGCTTGTGGGATCGAATAGCAGCTGGACGTTGCGCAAGTCGTAGCGCGGGCTGAGCGATTCGCCGGATTCGGGGTGGGCGTTAAATGATAGTCGACCGATGTATGCGTACTGGTCGAATTTCCCAGCTGTTACTGTGGCCGCACTGAAGCCAATATGGAGGTTGTCGGGATGTAACCGGAGTTCTCGCATATTTCCACCGCGTCCAGATCCATCCGAGGCCGTATTCCAGCGAATGGGATAAATGTGAACTTTATTCATAGAACACAGTGTAGTGGAAAACTTGAAAGGGCATTCAATAATGTTAGTACCGGCTAGAATTCTCTTGCCATCCGC
The DNA here is from genome assembly GCA_002991585.1 of Ilyonectria mors-panacis. NCBI lineage: Eukaryota > Fungi > Ascomycota > Sordariomycetes > Hypocreales > Nectriaceae > Ilyonectria > Ilyonectria mors-panacis. The sequence goes on from PPHJ01000020.1 coordinate 35,148, forward strand.
AAAGGCCTGTGGGTAAAGGTAGTTCATCGTGGTTGATGTTGGAACCGAACACGTAAGACATTTCCATGCATCGCCATTTGGGAACTTGGTTCCATCCGTCTTGACTATAATGACTTGCTGGCCCGCATATATCCTAGAAGGGTCGCCAGTCGTTGGTGCGCCAGTAAAGTTGAGGGTGGCAATGACATGTTTGCCGTCAGGCAGAAAGCCGCCGGATTGCAAAACGGGCGTCTGCCCGATACAGCCGGTTCTGTGTGGATTGATTTCCGCCGTACATCCACCCGGAGTCTCATCTTGAGTAACGGGAGGCAAGGGAAGCTCGATTATTGTTATCGGCTCGGGCGGCGGAGGTAAAGGGGCGCCGATCGGATGTTGCGGGATCCCACTCTGGTCAAAGAGTGCAGGGTACTGGGGTATCGCGTTTGCCGAAACGGCAAGACAAGTGAAGCCAGTCACATGGTCAAACTTCATGGTCGGGCCGTTGGAATTTGGTCTTGAGGTTTGAAAAGAAGAAGAAATGAGTCGCGAAAAGCAGACGCAGGGGAATCTTTCAACTATCTGACTCTTTGGCATTGCGATACGAGACAGTGGAGGCAGTGCACGACTAGTCCGACACTAGCTCCCTGGGCAACGTCTGATACGCGTATGATCTGGATTATGCGCGTATAGCTGTTAGATTCGGGTATTCGTTTAGCTGTCAGATACGAATACTTCGTATAGCTGTTGGGATACGAACATACAGTCGGGTGCAAAAGTTCCGACAACGCCCGGATCCACCCGAATTTCCTCGATAACACCACAATCTTTAAACAGCTCTCTTGGCATCAATTAAAGTCATAGAAAATTAAATCCTAGATGAGATTAAGGCCCAGAAGCTAGGATTTACTAGAACTTATATCAATATTTTGTATACCATCTATTTGCCTCTACAACTGCCTGTATTTGCGTAGGCATCGAGTTTATTAGGTTTTCGAATACCTCATTATCAATCTCAGCCCACAGCTCTACTGCAGCATCAATTAAAAGATCTAAAGAGGCAGAATTCTTTGGAAGGTCTCTAAGATGTAGATATCTCTTGTAGATCCTCTCTTTTAGGATAGCCTATAGATTTTCAATAGGATTTAGATTAGATAAATAAGGCGGCTAAGTTAGCAGAAAAAGCCCCTCTCTTTGCGTATAGCTATATAGCCACCCTTATATGAGATGAGCTTTATAAGTTGGTCTGTTATTGTATTGAAATACTATTTCTTTATTAATAATTTCAGAAAGATACTATTAAAGGCATTCTAAGATAATCCGGCTTAAGATACCTTTTTAATTAGCTAGAGGGTTACTATCTAAAGAGACTAAAGTTATAGCTTTAATAAGGCTGAATATACTAAAGAATATCTTGGAATGCCTTATTAGCTTCCTCTTACTCTATATATTCTTTTTCTTAAGTCTCTCACTTTAAGAGCAGTTAGAAAAGTAATTTTAAGACTAAAAATCTAACTTATATATCTATAGAATACCTACTTCTGCCTTTAGCTATTACTATAAGTAATTAAGATCTTATTAAAGAAAATCTAAATATACTAAAAGCTTTTATCTTTATTAATATACTGCTATATATAAAAGCTAGATATTTTTAGGTTACAGTTAGACTTAAAAATAGCTGCTAAAGTATATAGTAGTATTAGATATCTTCCTTTTATAGCTACTATATTAAAGTTAATCTATAGTAATATAGACTAGCCTATTTAAGGATTTCTATTTTAGCAGCAGAAAGAGACAGAAATAACACCCAACTCATTAACCTACCCTAGGGGAGATACACTGGTGATCGTCGCACAGGCATCTTAGCCGGTCAGCCGAAGCTGCACCAGATTACGCATATAAGGTCGGGTCAACCTGAGGCTTATATCTCCTAGCAGGGAAGCACCTAATAAGATAGATTATCGGGTCGGTCGCAGGAAAGTTCGCTGGCAAGGCATCAATAGAGTCTGCGGCGGCTCGATATCTGAGGGAGGTTGAAGATAAAGACAGGACAAAAATCGTAGTGACAGTCGAAATAGACTTAAATAAATCTCTCAAAAATAAAGGCAACGAATTAATAGACTTCCAAGTAGCCTTAAGCCCTTCCGGCCTTTCTGACTTCTTGAAAGAATCCCTGATGAAAGAAAAAGCGATCCTTCCTTCCCTTATGATAGACCTGACCTCCCCTTTTAACCTTATTCGGGCCACCCTAGAGATATCCCCGCTAGCGACCAGCTAGCCTAAGTGTCTCTAACTGCCTGTTATACTATATATATACTAAAAGGCTCTTTTTTAATAATTTAAAAGATATAATTTTTATTATAGGTTAATATAATAATTAGATACTTAAAGTATAAATTGCTCTTTATATACTTTTTACTATTTATAGTATTAAATAATACTAAAGATTATATATTTAGATATTTTAGCAGTAAAAAGAGATAGAAATAATATCTAACTTATTAACCTACCTTAGGGGAGATATACTAGTAATTATTATATAGGTATTTTAGCCGGTCAGCCTAAAGCTGCACTAGATTATATATATAAGGTTAGATTAACCTGAGGCTTATATCTTCTAGTAGGGAAGTACCTAATAAGATAGATTATTAGATTAATTGTAGAAAAGTTTGCTAGTAAGGTATTAATAGAGTCTGTAGCAGTTTGATATCTAAGAGAGGTTAAAGATAAAAATAAAATAAAGATTATAGTAACAGTTAAAATAGACTTAAATAAATCTCTTAAAAATAAAAGTAATAAATTAATAGACTTTTAAGTAGCTTTAAGTTCTTTTAGTCTTTCTGACTTTTTAGAAGAATTACTAATAAAAAGGAAAAATAATAATTTCTCTCTTTATAATAGATTTAATCTTTTTTTTTAATCTTATTTAAGCTACTCTAAAGATATTTCTACTAGTAACTAACTAGCTTAAGTATTTCTAACTGTCTATTATATCTCTTTTTTACAGTCTAATAATTATTTCTAATTAGATTAGAAGTATATATATAATATAATAGTCTTTCTATTTAAAATTCTAATTAAAGAAATACAGAAGTATTAAAAAGTATCTTATTAGATACTTCTAAAGATTAATTCCCTCTATTAATAAAAACTCTTTATTCTATAAGTCTTTCTATTTATAACTATTTTAATTTATTAGAAAAAGAAAAATAATATACTAAATAACTATTATTTATAAGCTTTATACTAATAGTAATATTTCTTCTGATTAATTTTTATAATAGCAGAAAGAATAATATTTATATAGGCAGTATTAATTAGCTCCTCCTATTAAAAAAGAGAAATTAAATCTTTTGAAATATAAATTATATAAGTTTTAAACTTAGATATAAATAGTATAGATTATTTAATAATATAAGAGAGATTTATTAGGTTAGTATTAATAGTTATCTTCTTTATAGCCTTATTAATAGAGGTATTAGTATACTCTTTTTATTCTTTAAAAATACTATTATTATTAAAATAGTAAAAAGTAGCTCTATTAATAAATTGAATAGTAGAAATAGTTGGAATTCTATAGAATTTAATTTCTTAATAATAAGATAGACTAAATAAGAGATTCCTTATTAAGATATTACTTCTAATAGACTCTTTATAAATATCTCTTATTAATATATTTAACTTAGTAGGCTGCTAAAAGCTTAGACTTTAAATATCCCTCTTAAGTTAGAATATAAATAGTAACTTTAGAGGTAGTAATAATAAGACTTTAATCTTTCTAACTTCTTCTATTAAAAAAAATATTATTTCTTTCTCTATCTCTTTAGAATATCTAAAAGGCTTAACAGTAAGTTTATTAAACTTAATAGTAAAGAAAGTTCTACTATATATCTATTTTATATTCTTAATACCTCTAAATAATACTATAGGTACAGTCTTAAATGTAAATTTAAAAGCTATTAGTAATTTCTCTAAAATAATTAAGTCTAGAGAGATAATACTCCCTCCTATAGTTTTAAATAGCTTAAGAATCTCCTTTTAAACTTTAAATTCTCTCTCTTTAAATATCTTAATAAGGTTGTTTAGATATAGTAAACTTAGCCTTTTAATAGTCTAATATATATATATTAATAAAGAGTAAAAAGTCTAACTGAAAGAGGTAGTAAGATAGAGAATAATTTAATAAATATTAGAGAGTTTCTTAAAATTAAAACTCTTCTAGCTAATTAAAAAGAATCTACTAAAGTTAGTATAGAAATTAGAGGTTTTAAGTTTCTAGTTAGTAGGTATAAACTTATACTTACAGTTAAAAGATAGATTAATTTTCCAGCTAACTTTATTTAAACTCTAATAGTATATTAGATTCTGGATTTTAAGCTCTTCTATAATAATATATCTAATAAAGCTTTTAATACACTCTAGATTTAGGTTTAAGTCCTTAGTTTTTTTTTTTTTAGTGGCCTTTTTCTTTTTTTTAGCTGTAGTAGGGGCTTTAGTTTAATAGTATTAAACTTTTAGTTATAAAATTACAGCTTAAAAGAGATTTCTACTGGCTTATTATTTAAGTTATTAAAGAATAATCTCTCCCTTAAGATTCCTCTCTATATCTATTATTTATTTAGGCTAATTATACTATAAATAGCTAAAGTTATAAGAAAGACTATAAGAAAGCTATACTTCTAACTGCTAGATTAAGTAGAGGCTAGTATACTAAAGATAGTAAAATTAAAAGAAATACTATTAATAGTTATAATCTCTCTTTAGGTAACTTTAGCAGCTTTAAATTATTTCTTCTTTTAGTAGTTTATTATATTAAAGAGAAAAAATTACTTTACTTTAATATTCTAAATATAGCTAAACTAATAGTATTAGTTAGTAAAGTTAATAATACTAATAAGGTAGTAATAGTTAAATATAGTCTTTTAAATAGGTTGGAAGTAATGCGAATAGGGTCGCAGGGTCACGTAAGTGAGGGTATCATGAAGATGTATAAAGAAGGTTAATTGAGCTATCTTGCAGTTAAGGGCTCGGGACCGTAAGGGTCCCGACCCACGTGACCGCACAAGGCCTAATGCCTCAGGCCCGACCCTGAGCATGAGGCTCAAGATCGGTCTTTCCGCATCAGGAAGCTTACTGTAGGATAGTTCTTTATAATTAAAATACCTTCCTTTAGAAGCTTAATTAAAAAGATCTTTTTCCTCTAATTATTAGCTTAAAGAATATAAATATTAAAATTAAGACTAAAAGGTATAATAGCTATAATATCCCTTATTCTATAGGTTACAGTTTATAGAAAAGTAATAAAACTAAAATTAGCAAATAGATTCTAATATTAAAGCTTATACTATAGTCTCTAGAGATTACTATAGTAATCTTTTTAAGTTCTAAAGTTAATTTTACTAAAGTTAGAGTGTAGTTTAATAGTTTTAGCCTAAACTTTAATTAAACTTTTATTCTTTAGAATAGAATATTTAGTTTTCTTTTTATTCTAATAGAACTAATTCAGTTAGAATAAATAGAGAGTTAGCTATTAGTTAATTTTATTAATTAAAGGTATCTTTATAAGACTCTTATTATAGTAGAAAAAGCTTTCTTTTCTATTTTCCCTTTAGATAGTCTTTTTATAAAAAGTTAGTAATTTTATACTATAGTAAAATTATACCTTCTTCTTTATAGTTTTATTAAAGGTAGCTATTATATATTAAGTTTTATAGTATAGTAATAAATTTAAAAGTCAGTTAGTAGGAAGAAAAGTAACTAATAAGATAGTAATTAAAATTTAAACTTAATAGAAAAAGAATTACAGTATAAAAGTATAAGTTACAGTATTAATTTCTATAGCAGCTAGAGTGTAAAAAGAGTATATATATATTAATATTTTTAAGAGACTAAATATTTAAAAGTCTTTATACTATAGAGCTTAATTCTTTTTATAATAGTAAATTATAAAGATAGTAGTTATTATTTTTTAGATCTTTTTATTAATTTTTCTTTATAAATTATAGTAAATAAAGATATTTACTCCTTATAATTTCTATACTTTATAATAAAGCCTTACTAGCTTAACTGTAAAGTAGAATCTTTTAAGCTTAAAGTTTTTTTTCTCTTTTATATTATTAATATTAAAACTTTAGTATTATTTTACTTTAAATTTCTCTTCTTTTTCTATTATTATAATATTAAAATAGCCTCTATAATAATATCTCTTTAAGATAAGCTAATTATTCTTTTCAGTCTCTCTTAAGAAAAGCTCTTTAATATTTATTATCTAGTAGACTATAGAGTTAAAATAGATAAGTTCTTATAATAGATTAATATCTTTTAGAAGAATTAAAATACTATTCTCTTTTATCTCTTTTCTATATTAAAGCTTAATTTAACTTTAGTCTTAATAAGATTTCTTATCTTTCTTCTATTAGTTTAAGTTATCTAATAAGATACTTTTCTAAATTTTAAAGATATTCTGGGTTTAATTTTGCAGTTTCTAAACTCTTAATTAACTGAGCTGCTCTTTATATATTAAGTTAGATATTTAATTTTCTGCTTCTAACTCTAAAGAGGTCTTTCTTATTTAGTTCCTTAAGTAGCTTCCTTTTTTGAAACTTAACTATTACAGTAGGAATAGAGCTTTTAGCTACTTACACTCTTTAGTAAGTTTTTATTCTAGCAGATTAAGCTTATTCTAAAGGATACTTTCTTATAAATCTTTCTTTCTATTTATATCTTATTAAAGCTCTTATTGTTATCTTTATTAAAGTTATTAATCCGGTTATATATTGTTATTATATTTACAGTTATCTCTTAATAACTACCTACTTTAATAAATACATTCTGACTTTTTTTTATAACGTATATAATAAGCGAGCGGCGCAGACAAGCAAGCGGCGCACTTTTCCTTCCTACATCTAACTTTTTACTTCATCAATTAAATCTTCACCACTAAGTAGGCCACAATCAAATACTGAGGCAAATACCCTTCTTACCCTTTAAGCCCTTCAAAATAACCCAAAACTAAGTCTCCAGCGGGCTTCTAACATCTATAGAGTTAAAGAGCAGATACTATGTTGCCGGCAGAAGGGCATTTAATCTTGATGCGATACTATCCCCAACTCGCGGAGACTATCCGATTTAGAGGAGCAGATCATTATTCAGTTCATCCTCAACCTGGATTCGCGAGGATTTCCCCTGCGACTGTATGGTGTTGAAGAAATGGCCAACTGACTGCTCGCTGACTGCGATGCGTTATCTGTCGGCAAGTGCTGGGCTTCCAACTTCATCAGGCGACAACCAGAGCTTAAGATGTGTTTTTTTCGTAAATACAACTATTAGAGGGCTAAATGTAAAGATCTAACTATTATTTGCAATTAGTTCTGGCTTATAGAGAATACAATTACAAAATATAGTATCGATCTAGCTGATATCTATAACTTTAATAAGACTGGCTTTATGATAGGTATAATCTTAAGTGGAATAGTTATTATAGGTGCAGATAGGTGTAGAAACCTGAAATTAGTGCAGCCTGGAAATCGGGAATAGGTTATAGTCATTCAGGCAATTAATATAGAAGGCTGGGCAATCCAGCTATTTATTGTAGTTGCAGGCTAATATTACCTTACTAACTAGTACTAAAAAAGCAACCTTCTGGGTGATTGGGCTATTATAATAACTTAAAATAGCTAGACCGATAATAAGATAGATCTTAAGTAGCTTAAAGTATTTTAACTAGTATATATAAAGGATTAATTAACTGGTTGCTATTATCTTCTAATCCTTAATAGGCACAAAAGTTACCACTCTGTTAACTTTGAGAAATATTATAAAGAGAATAATATTATTATATTTTATATACTGCCTTATTTATCTTATCTGCTCCAGCCTCTTGATGTCGGGTGCTTTAGGCCGCTTAAAACAGCCTATAGTCGAGAAATTGAGCAATTTAATCAGATACTCTATAACTTACGTTACGAAGACTGAGTTCTTCCCAGCCTTCTATACTGCCCATACAGCCGCTATGACAAGGAGTAATATTGAAGGAGGTTTTTGAGGGGCTGGACTTGTTCCCTTAAACCCAGAAAATGTCATATTAAAGCTTGATGTGCAGCTACGGACTCCAACACCGGCTGCAGAGGAGGTCGGCCTCCCTGACCCTTAGGTCTTAAAGACCCTAAAGACAGTACTTAAGGTCAGTTTGCAGTCTGAATACCTCAAAAGACGAGTGAGAAGGCATTAAAACAGCTCTCCAGCATCTATCCTTAAGGCGCTTAAGTTATTTTCTAAGGGAACAAAGGCAATAATGTATCAAATGGCGTTATTAAAGTCTGAGAACCAGATCCTTCAATAGGTAAATGAGACTCTTAGCAAGTAGCGCAGAGTAAAAAAAACCCGCCTACAGAATAGAGGGAAGATAACTGTAGAGGAAGGAAGGAGTGAGATAGATCAGAGAGATATTAATATACAGGTAGCAGCTGAATCGTCGAGAAGTGGTGGTTAAGGGAGGTCAGCAATGCCGAGGGAAAGGCGCTATGGAACTTGCGGAAAGACTGGTTATAATGTAAGGACCTGTCAGGTTGTTATTGAGACGTCTGAGGAAGAGTGTAGCGATTAGTTTTAATTGATTTAATATTATGTTGTATTTTTTATTTTAGTTCTTATATTAAAGGTTAGGAAAAGTGTGCTGCTTATTTGTCTGTGCTGCTTGCTTATTATGTACGTTATCTATATTTTTAACCCTAGAATATATAAATAGAGTATATACTAATTACTTTTAGTATAACTAAGCTAATTATAACTGGAAATACCTCTATAAGTATATAGCTTTAAGCTGCTGCTAAAAAGACTCTTAGAAATTTTCCTCTTAGTAATTAAGCTATAATTCTAAATATATTAACCTTTTATACTTCTAATATTTTTAACTTTTATTTTTACCCTTAGATTATTAGTAAATATCCTTTTAAAGCTAGTAGTATATTTAACTTTAAGATTTACTATTAGATTTTTTAAGTTTCTACTTAAACTCTTTATAATAGGTATTAAGCTTTTTAGTTAGTTTTAATAGGTTTCTTTCTTCTATTAAAAAAGAAAAATAGTCTCTTTTTCTATTTTTATAGAATAAATAGTTAATAGTAAATACCTAGAGGATAATATTACTACTTAATTAATATTACTCTTATTTCTTTTAGATATATTTCCTCTATATTATTCCTCTTTATTATAAGATGTTATTTACAGTAATAGAATCCCTTTAGACAGTTATTTTATTAAGTTTTAGCTATTAAAACTCTTTATATTTAAGTCTCTTTAGTAACTCTATATCTTATCTTTTCTATCTATCTTTCTATATAGTAATACTACTATCTCTAGCTAATACTATATCCCTAAATATCTAATAAGATATTTTAAATTACTTTATATTAATTTTTAGCCTTCTTATTTATCTTTAGAATATAAACCTAAAAATCCCCTTTAGATTCTCTCTATAAATAAATAACAGACTCTATATTAAAGTTATCTAATAAATCTTCTATCTTACTAAGTTAATATATCTTATTATAAAATAATTCTTTATTAGATTCTTTATTCTTATTATTAGTAGGTAGTCTCTAAACCTTAGTATTCTTAAAGTTAGCTTACTACTCTTAATTATTCTTTATAAAGACCTTTAGTTAGTTTCTATAATAAATTCCTACTATTTCTATACTATTTAAAGTCTTAAGGATATAGATTTTAATCTCTTTTAGAGCCTTATAAATCTTATAGAGTTCTTACTATTTTAATTTAAGTTTAGCTATAGAGGAAAGATTATAGTAGTTCTTAATATTATAAAGAAAAATAAGATCCTTTAGTAATAATAGTATTTTCCTCAGCTTAAAGATATTAAATATAGTTATCTTTTTTATTAGATTCTTCTAATATTTCTTAATTTTTACTCTAACAGCTTTTAGATCTTCTTTCTATCTTTTTAGAATTTAAATTTAGACTAAAATAATATCTTTTCTACTATAGACTTTATCTTAATTAATAAGTCTCTAGATTGATACTTTAACTTCTATAGAAAGAATAAATTTCTATTTATAGAGAAGTTAGAAAGATAAGTAACTATAGAACCCTTAAATAGTAAATCTATCTATAAGTAGGACTTAATCTATTAAATCTACCTACTTTTCTAATTTTTTTAAGCTTCTTAAAATAGTTAACTATAGATATATAACTAACTTTAATTAGCCTATTTAACTTAGAATTATAAGAGAAAATCTTAGCTATTATAATACCTAAGTTATTTAGTTTATTAGGGATCTCTTTTACTAGCTTACTTTTATTATTAGTAATAATCTTTAAAGGTATACTATAGTAATAAATAATCCTTCTAATAAACTTTCTAATATTTACAGTATTTAAAGCTCTATAAAATATAGCTTTAATCTATTCTATTATATTTATATCTAGCTTCTAGTAGAAATTTTATTTTATTATTATTAGAAAGATACTAATATATATAATAAATAAGTAGGCTAAATAAATAAGTAGGCTAAAAATCTCTTAATCTCTTATCTTTTTAATTAATTAATTAATTCTTAATAACTAAAGATATCTTAATTAAATAAAAAGAGAAATATTCTTCTTACTCTTTAAGCCCTTTAAAATAACCTAAAATTAAATATCTAGAGTACTATAGAGATCTATAATATATATTATAATACCTTATATCGCTAGCAGATAGATATACTGTCTTAATATAATACTATCCCTAAATTACACAAGCTATTTAATCTAAAGAAGCAGATTATTATTCAGTTTATCCTTAACCTAAATTTATAAGGATTTCCCCTATAACTATATAGTATTAAAGAAATAGCTAACTGACTGCTTGCTAACTGTAATATATTATCTGTCAGTAAGTACTAGACTTCTAACTTTATTAGGTAATAACTAGACCTTAAGATATTTTTTTTTTATAAATATAACTATTAGGGGGCTAAATATAAAAATCTAACTATTATTTGTAATTAGTTTTAGCTTATAGAGAAATATAATTATGAAATATAGTATTAATTTAGCTAATATCTATAACTTTAATAAGACTAGCTTTATAATAGGTATAATTATAAGTAGAATAGTTATTATAGATATAGATAGATATAGAAACCTAAAATTAGTTCAGCCTGGAAACTGGAAATAGATTATAGTTATTTAGGTAATTAATATAGAAGGCTGGGCGATCTAGCTGTTTATTGTAGTTACAGGCTAATATTATCTTACTAGTTAGTATTAGAAAAGTAACCTTCTAGGTAATTAGGCTATTATAATAACTTAAAATAGCTAGACTGATAATAAAATAGGTCTTAAGTAGCTTAAGTACTTTAATTAGTATATAAAGAATTAATTAACTAGTTGCTATTATTTTTTAATTCTTAATAGGTATAAAAGTTACTATTCTATTAATTTTAAGAAATATTATAAAGAGAATAATATCGTTATACTTTATATACTGCCTTATTTATTTTATTTACTTTAGCCTCTTAATATTAGGTACTTTAAGCTACTTAAAATAGCTTATAGTTAAGTAATTAAGTAATTAATTAGATATTCTATAACCTATATTTTAAAGACTGAGTTCTTTCTAGCCTTCTATACTGCCTATAAAGCTACTATAATAAAAAGTAATATTAAGAGAGGTTTTTAAGGGGCTAGACTTATTCCCTTAAATCCAGAAAATATTATATTAAAGCTTAATATATAGCTACAGACTCTAATACTAGCTGTAAAGGAGGTTAGTCTTTCTGACTTTTAGGTCTTAAAGACTCTAAAGATAGTACTTAAGATTAGTTTACAGTCTAAATACTTTAAAAGATAAGTAAGAAGATATTAAAGTAGCTCTTTAGTATTTATTCTTAAGGTACTTAAGTTATTTTCTAAAGGAATAAAGATAATAATATATTAAATAGTATTATTAAAGTCTAAAAACTAAATTCTTTAATAGGTAAATAAGACTCTTAATAAGCAGTATAAAGTAAAAAGAATCTGCCTATAGAATAGAGGGAAAATAACTGTAAATAAGGGAAGAAGTAAGATAGATTAAAGAGATATTAATATATAGATAGTAGCTAAATTATTAAGAAGTAGTAGTTAAGAGAGGTTAGTAATACTAAGGAAAAGATACTATAGAACTTATAGAAAGACTGGTTATAATATAAGGACCTATTAGGCTGTTATTAAGACCTCTAAAGAAGAGTATAGCAATTAGTTTTAATTAATTTAAGATATTATTATATTTTTATTAAAGTTTTAATTTTAAAGGTGGGATTTTTAGCTTACTTATTTATTTAGCTTACTTACTTATTATATATATTATCTATTAATATAGATTTTTATTATAGAATATTAAGGGGCTATAAGTTTAGTATCTCTCTATAGATCTCTAGACTGTATAAATCTAACAAATTAAATATATTTAGATAACTAACTCTACTATATATTTAAGGCCTTATTAAAAATAGTAATAGAAAATAATTTAGATAGTTACTTTTTAGCCTTTATAACCTCTATTATAATAAGAAGATATAATAAGATACTTCTAAAGCTTCTTATTATTAATAATAAGTACTAAATTATCTTTCAGTTTTAAGTTTTGTCTTTAAATCTAACTACTGTAAATATAAAACTATATTGCTTTTTTCCTTAATTACCTAAAGTCTCTAGTAGAAAGTTCCTCTAGTTACTTTAGGATTATTAGGTAATTCTTTAGAATTAGCTATTTACTCTTATAGCTATCTTTTAAGCTTTTATTCTTAAGGCTGAAAAGAATAAAATTAAGATAGATATTAATTTTATTCTTAATATTACCTTTAGTTTTTTAGTCTAAAAGATTAAAAAGACTCTTTTTCTTTCTTAAAAAACTATTAGTAACTATATTTTTCTTTTTTAAAATATATCTAATAGTAAAATTAAAAAGTAAGAGGTAGCTAATCTAGTAAATAACTATTAATCCTAATATATTATCCGCTCTATTATTAAGTTAATTAATAAAAACCCTAAAGTTAGTTTTTAAAATAAAGAGATATTTATAGATTTATATCCTTATATATCTAACTGTATAAAGAGCTTCCTTATACTCTAGCTTTATTATATTATATATACTTTTTCTTAGTATCTATTTAGATATCCAATTTAAATCTTATAGAGTGATATTTACTCTCTATTATCTATATTAGAATAGCTTTTTAGTTTAAAATACTAGTATTAATTATTAAAATAACTTCTTTAGCTTCTTTAGATAGATTAAGAGAGATAAAAATAGAAACAGTAATAATTTTTTTCTTTAATATCCTTATTACTTTCTTTTAGGCTTCTTTTTATTTCTAGAAGGTATTCTTCTTTAGTAGCTTAATAAGAAGCTTAATAATCTAAATATATTCTTTAATTTAAATTCTATAGTATTTTATAATATTCAGAAAGATTCTTACTTTAGTTAGGTTTTTATAGACTTTCTATTTAATAATCTTTAGAACTTTATCCTCTAAAAACTTATAATTATAAGTTCTGTAAAGATATCCTACTAAAAGAGCAGCCTTTTAGTAGAAAAAATAACTTTTTTATAGTAATTAAATAGCTAGAAAGCTCTATATTAACTAGAATAATATTAAGATTTATAAAATATTCTAGAATATATCTTCTAATACTAGAAAGAGACTTCTTTTTATTATAGTCCTCTAGAGGGCTCTTAATACTAATATTATCTAGAAAAGCTCTAGCTTTATTTAATATTAAGTTAAAAAGAATCCTTATTATAATTCTAATAAATTAAGCTACTAAATTTATAGCCTTTTAAGAAAAAGTATATAGCCTAAATAGACTAATAGATATCTAAAAGGTTATTAAATCCCTACTTTTTACATTTAATATAATCTAATTATATCTAGAAAAAAAGTTAAAAACTAAAAGAATAAAATATATTCTAAATTCAGTAGAGAAGTTTTCTATTCCTAAGGGAATTATACTATTTCTAATAGTATAAGTATTATACTTTTTAGCTAAGTTAATAAGATATAGGCCTTTATTCTTTTTAGCTATAAGTATTTAGTGGTTTCTATAGAAAGTATAACTTTCTTTAATAATTTTATTTTTTAGCTTTTTCTTTAGCAGCTTAATAATTTTAAGCTTAATTCTATAAGAAATAACTATATTACTATACTATTAAGCTAAATAAAGTGTAACTTTAATAACCTATAAGAGAGTAATTCTAAAGTTAAATTTCTCTTTTTTCTTAAAAATTTAGGCTTAAGCTTCTTTCTAATTAAAGATAATTTAACAGAAGATTTCTTTTTTAATATTATTAAGAGTATCTTCAGTCTGCCTTATTAAAGCTTTTAATTTCTTACTAAAAAGCCTTAATTCCTTCTTAATTTTTAAGAATTTAGAAGTAATATAGTTAGAGAAGAAAGAGTTTTTTTTCTAGGTTCTCTTTAACCTTATTTTATCTCTTATTTTATTAGTATAAATCTTCTTTAAATATAGATCTATTAGAGGGAATATTATCTTTAAGTTAGATTTTATCTATCTTTCTTTATATATATTATATTAACCTAAACTGTTATATTCTTATAGCTACTTTAGCAGCAGGAAGAGACAGAAACAACACCCAACTCATTAACTTACCCTAGGGGAAGTACACAGAGAGTCATCGCACAGGCGTCTTAGCCGGTCAGCCCGAAGCTGCACCAGATTACGCATTTGAGGTCGGAACAATCTGAGGCTTATATCTCCTGATAGGGAAGCATCTCATAAGATAGAATATCAGGTCGGTCGCAGGAGAGTTCGCTGGCAAGGCATCAATTGGGCCTGCGGCAGCCCGATACCTGAGGGAGGTTGAAGACAGAGGTTGGACAGGGAACGTAGTGACGGCAAGAAGGTTCAAATAAATCTCTCAAAAATGAAGGCAATAAATTAATGAAATCCCTAGCTGCCTCGAGCCCTTACGGACTCTCTGACTTCCAGCAGGAATTTCTAAAGAATTGAAATTCGATGATGTCTCCTCCAAATAGATCTCTTCCTTCCCTTTTAACCTGATCCGGACCACCCTAGAGACATCCCTGCTGGCAACCAGCTAGCCCAAGCGTTCCCAACTGCCTGTCACACTACTATTCTAAATATATATTTTCTTAACTTTAGATTATATTAAATTATTTTATTTTATTTAGTCTTTAAGAATAATCTTATAGACTTTTTATACTGTCTTTCTATTAATATATTTAATAAGATACTTAATATTATCTTTCTCTAAACTATAGATATTATTAATAGCTAGTTTAAAAGGTTTTAGTATACTTATAGTAACCCCCCTAATACTTTATTATTAGTAATTAAGTTAACTCTTTATATACTACCTATAATAGAAGATATTAAATTAATAGTTCCTAACTTATAGCTTATTAATATCTCTTTAGAAATAGTATTATAGTTAAAGGTAATCTTTACACTTTAAAAAAAGAGTATCTTTAAGATAAAGAGAATAGAAATAGATAAGATAGAGGCTATATATATATTTCATTTAATAAAGATATTACCTAAATAGACCTTAATATTAATAACTTTAGTTATAGAAATAGAATCTTTTAAAAAAAAAAAATTTTTAATAGAGCTAGGCTTAAATAGAAGTCTATTAGTTTTTAATAATATAATTAGAGATAATATTACCTTTAGTATCTATATCTAGAATAGCTTTCTAGGTATAATTATTTAGATACTTAAGTTTTATCTAAAGTCTTAGAAAATCTTAGTATATTAACTACTATCTTAAGTTTATATTCTAAATAAAACTTATAAAAGCTCTTATTATTATCTTATTAAATACTTTCCAGTTAGACTATTCTAACTCTTTTCTATAAAAGACCTTTTTTATAACTTTATTATCTACTATAAAGTAATTTCTTAAAGTAAAAATAAAGTTAACTTAAATAGATAGAGGTAATTTATTTTAACTAATTATAACTATAAGAATACTATATTATTAGGCTAAATTATTAAAGTAAGTTTTAATAAAAGGCAGAATATTTTATACTATAAGCTCTAGCTTCTTCTATTTCTTAATAAAGTTTATTTTTAACTTTCTTAGGTAATCTTTTCTTATAGAAAGAAGTTAGATTTAGTCAGATAGTATTAATAACACTATCAGCTAGATTAATTAATTCCTTTATTATTAAACAGCTAAATTCTAAGTTATATTAAATTATCTAAGGGATTAAGATAGTAATCTTTATATTTAGAACTTTCTATCTTAAAGAGACTTTATTCTTAATTAAAATAGTTAGATAGATATCTTTATTAGAGTTATTTTTAATAATTACTTCTACTAGCTTTTAATCTTTAGATTTAGTTAGCTAAAAAATTCTTAATATAACTATAGAAGGAATAAATAATTTCTTTTAGCTTCTTTAGGTAACTTCTTAACTTTAGCCCTTTTATTAATAGTAGTATTAAAGGTAATATTATTATTTAGAATTATTAAAAGCTTAATAATACTATTATTATTAATTAAGATAATATTAGCCTTTATAATAGGTTTATTATTCTAACTGTTAATAGACTTTTTAATCCTACTACTAATCTTACTAATAACTAAATCCTTAAATATTAGGTTTTAATTTCTTTTTATAAAGTTTATTATTAGGTTTTATTATTTTTAGTTAGAAGTCTAATTTCAAATTATAAAGCTAGATATTATTCTATTTAAAAAAATAGCAATTAGAGACTTTAGAAACTTTCTTATTTATATAATAACTAGCTTCTTAATACCACTAAAAAGTTCTATCTTTTAGACTACTTTAAAGAGATATTAACTTCTCTTTAACTTACTCAGACTATATTAACTTTTAAGTTAAAGTTATAATAGCTAGCTTTTTAGTCCTTTTGTAGCTTATAGTACTAGTTAGGAAAATACCTAGAAATATAGTAATAGAAGTATTTAGTCTGCTTTTAACTGTAGTTAGTATTAATAATAAAGTTCTAGTTATCTATATAAAGTCCTCTAGATATAGAAATATAGTTATTATAAAGCTAGTTAAAGTACTTCTACTTATCTATAGCACTTTAGACTATAGTAGTTAATTTAGCTTTTAGATTTTTATATTATCTAGCAGTATTAATACTTAACTTTTAGACTAACTTAATAAGGAATTTAATAGTAGGATCAGTCTTTAGTTAACTTAGTAGCTAAAAGAAATATTCTATATTTTTCTTTAAAGGCCTCTTACTTAATATAAATTCTCTTTTCTAAGGCTTCTTAATTAGGTTTTTAAAAGACTAATTCTATTTAAGTAAGAATATTATAAGATTAACTATATTATTATAGATCTTTACTTATAGCTTCTAAATTAAGATATTCTTCTATTAGTATATCTAAATAATAACCTTTTAGAAGAGAGTATAGAAAATAGTATAAAAATTACCTTTTTTAAATTTCCCTCTATTATAAAAAGCCTTATATAGCTCTTAATAGAACTTAAGCTAGTTAAGTATCTTAAAGTTAGTTATTTTTCTTATAGACTGAATATTTATCTTTAGAATCCTTCTAAGAAGTTAAAGCTATTATTTTTTATTTTCTTTCTTAAAGTTCTCTAAAAGCTTTATTTTAACTTCCTCTTAAGTATTATACTTATAGATCTTCTCTATCTTTATTCTAATATCTTTATGGGAAAAATAGACTAGTAGTAGCTTTTTTTTCTTATTAGTATAAATTCTACCTTTAATATAGTTTTTAAATAACTGTATAAAGCTAGTAGTATTAATCTTTTAAACTTATATTTAAATATATAGATAGAGATAAAAAATCCTAATTTACTATTTCTATTAGTTTTTAAGTAGCTTTTATCTTTTAAATTTATCTTAAAATAGATACTTAATTCTAATAAAGTTTAATTTTATAAGAATAACTCTATACTAACTAGAAGGAAAACAAGCTATAACTAAGCTAATTTATTATAATAAGTTAGAGAGTAGCTAGTTATATTTATAAGTATTAAATTAGATACTTTTCTTTTTTTCTTTCTTCTTTTTGCCTTTATAGTAGTATCTAAATTATAAGTATAATTAGAGAAATTTAAGTCTCTTAGAGAATAATTCTTTTCTTTTAATACAGTCTCAGCTAACTATACTAAAATAAATACCTAACTGTAAAAATATCTCTTTTATATAGAGAAATAAACAGCTAGAAGAAAACAGTAAATAAAAAAAAAATAAAAAAAAAGGGAGGGTTAGATATCTACTTTAAACAGACTAAAATTATAATAGTTATAAAAATCTCTTAAAAATAAACTAAAAGTAATAAAGGGGGATTTTAATTAATAATTAAGATCTTTATTTAGTTTTCTTCTATACTCTCTAGTAAAATCTCTCTTTATAGAGTAATTATTATAAAGATAATTTTCTCTTTAGTTACTATTATTCTTCTTTCTTAATTTCCCTCTTACTTTTAAAGTTAAAACTTCTTCTTTTATATATTTTTTACTATAAGCCTTAGGATTTTAATACTGCAGATAGATATTAAAATTAGTATAATTAGATCTTAATTCTTTATAAAATATTAAGTTACAATTATTACAGTAATATCTTTCTATCTAACTAACCCCTATATATTCTCTTCTAGCTAATAGCTTATTAAGTAGAATTAGCAGTTTGAGTCTTAAATAGCCTTTCTATAAATATAATTATCTAAAGATATTATTCTATAAGATACTTTTTAAGCTGATTATACTTTCTTTTTCAGTTTAGCTCTTAAAGCTAAAAAGTTAATATAGTAGTAAGTAGTATAGTTTAGAGTTTAGCTTATTATAGATATTACTTTTAATAGAAGATATCTTAGATAAGAATTCTTACTTCTTAATTAGTTAATTAGAGCTTTTTTAAGCTCTTTTAGCTTATAGAAAACTTAAAGAGATTTTAATTTCTCTATTTTTTCTTTTCTTTTTCTCTTACTCTTTTTAAGTCTAGTAACTTACAGTATAAAAGTATATTAATTGATTACTCTAATAAATAAGATTAATTAATTTGCTGCCCTACTGTAACCTCTAATTTAGCAGCAGAAAGAAATAGAAATAATATCTAACTTATTAACCTACCCTAAAGGAAATATACTAATAATTATTATATAGGTATTTTAGCTAGTTAGCTTAAAGCTACACTAAATTATATATATAAGGTTAAATTAACCTAAAGCTTATATCTTCTAGTAGGAAAATACCTAATAAGATAAATTATTAGGTTAGTTATAGAAAAGTTTATTAGTAAGATATTAATAGAGTCTATAGTAGCTTAATATCTAAAGGAGGTTAAAGATAAAAACAGAATAAGAATTATAGTAATAGTTAAAATAAACTTAAATAAATCTCTCTTAAAAATAAAGATAATAAATTAATAGACTTTTAAGTAGCTTTAAGTTCTTTTAGTCTTTCTGATTTTTTAAAAGAATTACTAATAAAAGGAAAAATAATAATTCCTCCTTTTATAATAAATTTAACCTTCTTTTTTAATCTTATTTAGGCTACTCTAAAGATATTCCTACTAATAACTAGCTAGCCTAAGTATCTCTAACTATCTATTATAATATATCTTTCTTTATAGTAATTTAAATAGCTAGAAGTACTAGAATTATATTTATATATAATTTTAGTTTTTTAATAAGAACTATAATATAATTTAGCTTTAACTTAAAGTATAATAATTAAGCTATAGTTAAGTAAAGTTAATAAGGCTAGATATAATATTTATAATTATAATTATAAAGATAGAGAAAATCAGATAATTATTAGAACTTTTATATACTTACTATAGATAGTAATATATAAATACTATAATATTATAAGACTTTTTAACACTAATTTTACTACTTTATACTTATACTACTAAGTTATAATATCTAAAACTTAATATTATAATTTTTAAAAACTATAGATTTAATTTTTAATATTTTATAAGTATTTACAGTAAGATATATAAAGTTCTAATTTAAAGTATTATACTAAGCTATATATTGCTAATTTATATTAGGGTATTTAGTTTTTTTTTAGCTTTATTTAATATTATTAAATAAATTAAAGCTATATAGTATTTTTAAATAATAGAGATAAATAGTTAGTATTATATTTAGTAATAGAAAAAATAGTAGCTAAATAATAAGATTATTATATATTAGTTTTTACTTTAAGCTTTAATTTAATTTTTCTAATTTTAATTTTACTATTTATAGTTAATAATCTTACTATCTATAGATAGTAATCTTAAAATAGTAACTTTATTTTAAGTAATAAAATATAAGAGAGATTAATATTTTTTATTATTAAAAGGCTAATTTTCTTTTTTATGATTTTTTTCTTTTTTTAACTTTAAGTATTTAATTTTAACTTCTATTACAGTAAGAATCTATAAAGCCTTTTATAAAACTAATTTTATATTTTAAGAATATAAAACTAAATATTAATATAATATTAAATATCTATAGAACTCTAAAGATAATATAAAGAGAACTAAACATAAAGTATATTAAGATTTCTTTATTAGTATAGACTTTTAAGCTATTTATTTTACTATATATTATAACTAAATATAAGTTAATAAATTATATTAACTATTTTTAGATATAGTTTATTTCTAGAAAATAATAATAAAGTTAATTTATAAGAAAGTAAAGTTATTAATATTAACTTTAGCCTTATTTAAATAGAAAAAGCTATTTTACTAAAGTTAGTTAGAGTTTTTAAAGTTAGTAATTAGAATAATAAAAACTAAAAGTTTATTAATAAAATAGATAAAAAGACTTTTAAGCTTGAATTTAAAAAGCTTTTATATTATATAGAGATAGTATAAATAATAGCTAGTTAGAGTACTAACTAAAAGGTAGATTTAAATAAGAATTTTAAAGTGTTAGATTAAATTATTAGATTTATAACTCTCTTTAGATATTAAGATTAAAATAGCTATAAAATAAAAAAGTTAAATAGAATTCTAATAGATAGAAAAAAAGTAACTTAAAACTTAAATTTAAACTTTAGTAATTATAATATATATAATAAAAATACAGTAAATTTAAATATTAGGGTTTTTTATTAAAAGGGAAATTACTATACTATATACTATATTATTTGGTTTTTTTCTTCTTTTTTTTTCTTTTAGCTTTACTTAACATTATTAAATAAATTGAAGCTATATAGTATTTTAAATAATAAAGATAAATAGTTAATACTATTTTTAGTAATAAAAGAAATAATAGCTAAATAATAATATTATTATATATTAATTTTTATTTTAAGCTTTAATTTAACTTTTTTAGTTTTAATTTTACTATTTATAGTTAATAATTTTACTATCTATAATTAATAAAGTTAAATCGAATTTTAATAAAGAGAAAAAAGCAGCTTAAATTTTAAATTTAAGCTTTAATAATTACAATATATATAATAATAAAAATACAGTAAATTTAAATATTAAGTTTTCTTATTAAAAAATATATTATCTTATATAGTATTAATAATAAAAATATTATATAATTTAAATAACTTAAAAAATAAATTAAACTATTTAATATTAATTAAGTTTAACTTAATTTTAATAATAATATTATTATTACTACTTTTTATAAATAAGCTAACTATAAGAATATATATTAGTTTAAAAGCTTATTAAGAACTTACTATATTATAGTATAGAATCTTTTTTATAACTTATTATATAGTATAATTAAGTAATATTAGCTTACTTAAATTAGTTAATTTTTTTAATATAGCTTAAAGATCTATTGTAAGATTAAATATACTATTCTAACTTTTATAATTATTTAAGTATATATTAAGTTTTATAGCTATATAGAAAATTATAAATTTAAGCTCTTATATAAGCTTAATTTAATTTTATAACTGTAATAGACTAAAGAGCTTATAAAAGCTTAATCTTTAGGAGTTAATAATAGTAGTTATTTTTATAGGCTAAAAAACTAACTTAATTCTACTAGTATATATATATATAGATATTAAGTTTCTTAAGCTGTAATATTAATAGCTCTATATATAGTCTATAAGAAGAAGCTCTATATATCTAAAGTATAAAAGGCTCTATATATTTAAAGTATAAAAAGTCTGCTATATCTATTAATAAGTAAACAGCTTAAAATATACTATTAAAAAGAGAAGAATAATTATAAGAATATATACTAGCTTAAAGACTTACTAAAAACTTATTATATATTTTATACTCTACTTAAGCTAGCTAGCTATATCATTCTTCTTTTAGATTATTTAGATTAATTTATAGTAAAGAGAAAAATCTAATAATAAGCTATAAAATAAAAACTCTTTACTATTTATACCTAAAGGGGAAATAGATTAAGTTTAATATATATATATATATAGTAATATAGGTTATAAGTAATTTACTTTATAAAAAAAGCTAACAATATACCTACTTTTAAAGAATTTTTTTAAAGCTTAATCTATATAGTATTTTAAAATTTCTTTAATTTTAAGGTAGATTTAAATTAATCTTATTAGTTTTTTATTTTATTTTCCTAGTTATTATTCTTTTTATTATTACTTAATAGACTTTATATATCTTCTTTTATTTTTACTAATATAAACTTTCTTATTTAATTTATTAGCTTAAATACTACTAAAAGTGAATTTAAATTTAATTTAACTTAAAGCTACTTTAAAGACTAACTAAATTCCTTATAGACTAAGTAGTTTAATATAGTAGTTAGTATATTTATTATATTCTATAGTAGGTATACTATATTTAGGGTTTTTTTTATTTTTTTATTTAGCTCTACTTAATATTATTAAATAAATTAAAGCTATATAGTATTTTTTAAATAATAGAAATAAACAGTTAGTACTACACTTAATAATAAAAAAGATAGTAGCTAAATAATAAGGTTATTATATATTAGTTTTTATTTTAAGCTTTAATTTAACTCTTTTAACTTTAACTTTACTATCTGCAGTTAATATTCTTACTATTTATAGTTAATAATCTTACTTTTTACAGTTAATAACCTTACTATCTATAGGTAATAACTCTCTTTAGATATAAAGATTAAAATAGCTATAGAGTAAAAAGGTTAAATAAAATTCTAATAGATAGAAAAAAAGCAGCTTAAAACTTAAACTTAAGCTTTAATAATTATAATATATATAATAAAAATACAGTAAATTTAAATATTAGATTCCTTTATTAAGAAGTAGATATACTTTATATCTATACTATTTATTTAGAATATTAAACTATATAAATCTTTTTAAATAGATATTTCTTATTTATTTTTACTTTTTTTATACTATATAGTATATATAAAACTATATTAAATACAATTTATTATAGTTATAATATACTAAAGAAATTTTATCTATAGAAATAGAGTAAACTATATTTTTTATATAGTAAGCTTTTTTATAGTAGCTATATTTAGTATACTTCTAATAATATTATATAATATATTTAAAGTAGTAATATTTAAAGTACTACTTAAGTTAGATATTCTTTAAATAGAACTTAAATTAATAGACTTCTATAGCTATAATTATATTTTAATTATAGAGTTTATTTATATCTATTAATTTAGTTAATAATATAACTAGAAATTAATAAGATTTAGCTATATAGTAACTTTATAGCAGTTTAATAATATATATTTTAATACTATTTACTTATTAAATATCTACTATAAGATCTTTAAGTAAGCCTTTTATATAGCTAGTTAAGATTCTTTTAATAACTATTATAAACTATTTTAAGATTTAATATATATATTTATATTAAAAATAATAAGGATTTAAATATTACTTTTTAAAACATTTATAATTAGTTTATAAAAGAGAATAGTAATATTCCTACTGAAGAGGCAGTATAAAGTTACTATAGGTAAGAAGTAATCTTTTAAAAGAGTGTAATTAGTAGCTATTACTATATTTAATAGTATATAGACTGTAATATTAAAAGCTATACTTAATAATTTAATAATAATCTTTCTATTAAAATAGAGGGAAATTATTTTAAATAGTAATATTTAAAAGAGCTAAAATATTCTTTTATTATAAGTAACTTAAATTTAAATTAAAGCCTTATTAAATAATTTCTATAGAATAATTAATACTACTTTTTTAATAGTAATTATAATTATTTCTATAAGAAGTAATAAAATTTGAATCTTACTATTAGTACTTTAGATATAGCTTATAGTAATATTAACTAAAATTACTATTAGCTTTTATATTAAAAAGAAAATAGCTTTTAGAATAATTACTTTAAATTTAAGTTTAGTTTTATTAAAAAAATCTTTAAGTTAATTATAGGTTATTTCTATATTAAGCTCAATTTATAATAAATATAAATTTTACTGTAAAAGAACTTTCTCAAAAAGAGAAAAAGAATAATCTATAAACTTAATATTCTCTATTTTACTTAGCCTATATACTGTATACAGTATAGTAATAATATAGAAAGAGAAGAAAGATAAAAAAAAATCTATAGAAGATATTACTAAAGTTAGAATTAATTTTAAGTATAAAATTAAAGTATAGTAAGAGTAACTATAAAATATTTACTGTTATATAATTAATATAATATAAGAACTTATTATACTATAGTATAAAATCTCTTTTATAACTTAATATATAAAATAATTAAGTAATACTAGCTTATTTAAATTAATTAATCTTTTTAATACAGTAAGAAGATTTATTATAAAATTAAGTAAATTACTCTAACTTTTATATTAATCTATTTAAATAAAAGTAACTTACTACTTAAAAAATATAATATTAGTAAATTAAATTATTTAATAGCTTTATTATTACTTTAGTATTTTAAGATTTTATAATATTAAAGAAATTATTAAGCTATTATAATTAAGAAAGTTTAATAGTATTTTAAAAAAACCTAAAAAGTTTCTTATAAAATTTAAGTTTTACTATATATACTATTTAACTATATTTAGCAGTAAATTATTAAAAGTATAATATATTATAAAATTACTAAAAGAAAAAACTTTAAAAGAAATAAAATAATATTTAAGGAATTTTATTAAAAACTCTTTTAATAATTAAAAAAAATAAAGTAAAAAATATAATATTCTTTTTACTATTTATAAGTTTAAGTAAATAAAAATAGTATTTAAATATCTTATTAAGTTTAAATATGTTTTTTTTAAGTTTAATTAAAATAATAAAAACTAAATTAATAAGTTTTATTAAAAAATTAAAAATAAACTTAAAAATAAAATCTATAAAAATTTAAACTTTTAAATAAACTTTAATATATATATAAAACTTTATATAATTATTAATAACTAACTATTTAAATAGTATATTAAAAAGTAAAAAAAAAACTTTAAAAATTAAAAAAATAAGAAAAGTAATTCTAATTATAATAAGAAATAATAAAGTAATACTTTTTATAAAATTTAATTTAACTTTATAAAATTAAAAGCTATTTAAAAAAAACTACTGAAAAGTTAAATATTAAAACTTTAAAAAGAATAAATTATTTTTAAAAAAATATATTAATAGAAATTTACTATATTTTTATTATCTATATTATAATTACTAAAGCTTAAATTCAAATTTTAAGCTATTTTTCTTTCTATTTACTAAAATTCTATTAAGTAGGAAATTTACAGTTTTTAGGGATATTAGTTGTTTAATTAGATTCTTACTGCAGCTAGAGCTAAAACTGCTATAGCTTCCTTTAATAGAAAAGGTTATACAGTATAGAGACTAATAGCCTAACTTATTAAAGCCTATAAAAGAGCTTAAATATATAGATAGAAATAAGTAGAAAGTATCTCTTTTATAAGATAATTATAAGAATAGCTATCTAACTATATTCTCAGTTATAATTAGTTTTTAGCTTACTTTACAGTCTTTCTAGCCTATTTTCTTCAGTCTCTTTTAGTAAACTATTTAATTAAATAGTATTAAATATAGTAGTTATTAGTCCTATTTATTTAATCTATTTTTCCCGCCTTTAGTTCTAACCTCTATCTGCTATAGTAGATATATTATACCTTTAGTTATTATTAAAGCTGCCTTTTAGGTAGGTTGTATATTTCTAGTATCTCTTATTTCTGCCTACTACTTAATTTAGAGGTTACAGTAGAGTATAATAGAAAACTAATATAAAAGGAAGCTAGTCTTACAGCTAGTAATTAAAAGTATTTTAACTAAAGATTTAGAGATAGATATATCTAGTTTCTGGAGGTAGTAGTACTTTTTAGCTGTCTTAAAAAAACTCTTATTTCTTAGTATTAATAGCTAGAGTGTATATATATAGCTAAAAAGTAGAGAGTATTAGGAAACTTTTAACCTTTAGAAGTTAAAATATTATTAAACCTTTAAATTAATTATATAATTATAAATTATAGTAGCTAAGTTACTATTGCTAATACTATTTAATTAAATAATAGTAAATAGCTTAATACTAATAAATACTAAGAAACTTTTACCTTCTCTATATAGAGGAAAGCCAGTATATTAGCTAAAAAAGCATATTAGTATTACTTTTAATATAGCTTTAGTTTTAGTATATAGAGAGCTATATTAGTAGAATATAAAAAGAAAAAGACGGAATTAAACTGGATTAATTAAAAACCCTAAATTCTAGTAACTTATAAGGGTTGGGGCGGCATGCCCAACCTTGCAATAGATCTCCCAGCTGCGCCAAAAAGATCAACCAATTCAAGTAAACCACATTACTCAATCGTGCCGCACAACAGGTTATAAGGAAGGTCCTGCGCCGCAGCGCAGCGAGCCCTCGGCAAGCCCTCAGGCTAGCGCATATCCTTACATAACTTAATAGTATAAATAGTAGTTTAAATAGCTTTTAATCCAATATTAGCTACTATAATTTCTAGGAGCAGTTTAAGTATATAGAAGAAGTATTCAGCTGGATATTTAGCTATAAATAGATAATAATTATTATTATAATTATTATATAGCTTATTACTAAAGATTAAGTTATTATTATAGTAGTAGTTAGGCTGTACTGCTAGTAAGAATATAAAAAGAGCTTAAAGCTACCTCTTTTTATTAAGATAAATAATAACTTAATCCAATATAA
The DNA here is from genome assembly GCA_002991585.1 of Ilyonectria mors-panacis. Taxonomy (NCBI): domain Eukaryota; kingdom Fungi; phylum Ascomycota; class Sordariomycetes; order Hypocreales; family Nectriaceae; genus Ilyonectria; species Ilyonectria mors-panacis. Next base: position 62,217 of record PPHJ01000020.1, read on the forward strand.
TAACTTATAATATCTTTTATAATTTTTACTGTAATAACAATTTACTATTATCTTTTTATTTTAATCTTTTTATTTATAATTTTTTAAGACTCTTTTTTAATTTATCTGTAAACTTTAACTTAAGCTTTTTAAATAGCTTTAGTAAGATCTATCTACCTACTTAAGAGTCTTATAGTAATTATAAGCTTCTAATAGTAAAGAAATTAAACTCAGATTTATTTAATACTACTTAATACAATTTAACCTTTACTTTAGAAAACCTAAAAAACTATAAGAGTATTACCTCTAATCTATCTTTATTTTCTTAAATTATACTAAAGAAAGTTACTACCTTAAGTAATTTATTTAAATTGTTTAATTAGATAGATATAGGTAATATAACTATTAATTTAGGCTTAATAGTATTAAAAATGTCTGCTAGAATAAATTAATATAAAAAGAAAGTATAAGAAAGATAACTAATATAATTACTATTTTAACTACTAAATACTTTAAAGCTTTTATCTTATAAGTCCCTTTTAATAATAAATTTAATAGCTATAATATTATAAGGTTCTTATAATAATATAACTATTATATAGATAGTTAGTATATAAATAAAAATAATTAAGGTAACTATTTTAACTTCTATATAGTTAAGGCTATTTTCTTATAAGTTAGAAGATATATAGAATTTCTACTTTAAGCTTAAGCTTAAGTAAATCTATTTAATAGATTTAAATATTAGAATAAAAACTAAAAATAGTTATTTAATAATTAATTTATTCAGAAGAATACAGAATAGCTATAGGAAGATTACCCTCTTATTATTAAGTAGCTTAATAACTATATATTCCTTTGCTAGAAGGTTAATTCTAATTATTAAAGTCAGTCTGTAACTTAATTAAAGGCAATTTTTAATATTATACCTCTTAGTATTTAGTAGAGCCTTTATAAGAGTCTCAATAAATTACCTATAGATATAGGGATAATAAGATACTATAACCTTTATAATAGAATTAAATTCTTTATTAATAGGCAGATTAGTATTTATACTAAAAGTACTTAATAGTACTTATTATTTCTAGTCTGATAGTTTAAAGCTGTAAAAATACAGAAAAACACTTAAGGCAGTATACTATCTGTAGTACTTCTGTCTATAATCCTTAAGAAGGAATAAGAAAAGCCTACTTCTAGAGACTAGATATTCTAGTTAATCTAAGGAATTAAGTAATTAATAATTAATATAAATAAGAGTAATAAGAAAGTAAACTAAATATAAAAGCAGATTAACTACTATATATAGAGGAATTTAAATAGATAAGAATTAATAATAAGTTTAATAATATTTAATTAATTATCTAGCAATAAGTTTATTTCTGTTAATATCTTTATAAGTAGTTAGTAATATTTCTACTGCAGGAAGACTAAGTATAGTATTTATAACTATTTTAACTTTAAGTTTAATAAGAAGAAAGAATATACTAATTACAATATTTATAGAGATTCTATTTAATTTAGTAGAACTAAGAAATACTTTATACTACTCTATTTAGTGTTTTAATTCTAATAAAACTTATATATTTAAAGACTTTTAATCCTTTAGATTAAGAGATTTTTAAGCTTAATAGAGTCTTTTTTTCTAAAGAAAATAAAAGAATAATAGATACCTAATAGCTTATAGAAGGCCTTAAAGAATAAAAAATAATTAATAGATAAGTTTGTAAATAAGAACTTAAATTATCTATATAAGCTTCCTCCTATAGTTAGATTTAATACCCCTTAAGACTTTTTACTATATAAGAATAGAAAAATATAAAGTAACTTTACTATTAATATAGTGTTAATAGAAGAAGATAAGAAACTATCTAATTAAATATTTTTAATTAACCTACTGAAGGTTACTACTAATAAATATAAGAGACTATATATTAAAAGTAATAAGAGTGAAACCTTTAGGAATACTACTTAAGCTCTAAAAGCTATAATAAATATACTCTTAATAAATAAGGCTATTACTAAAGATATATCTATATAAACTTAAGGTTACTCTTAAGTATCTTTTTATAAGAAAGATCCTAAAGATTAAGCTATAGAAGCTATTATTAAGGTTATTAAGGGAATTTAAAAAGTAAAGATTGAATTCTCTATTAAAGATCTTTATACTTTAAATCTAATAGTAGTAAAAAGAGTTACTTCTATATTTAATAACCTTATAGAAGGTATAAGAAATATTAAGTGGGTAGATTCTAATTTATTATTAGAGAAAAAGAAGTAAAAGGTATATATAAGCCTTATTACTCTTAAGATCTCTAACTTTACTAATAAGTATTTTAATAATTTAAACTAAAAGACTAAAGCAGTTAGTATTACTGCTATAGAGGTCTTAAAGAAAAAGTCTAAAAGAGACTTAAATTAGTTAAAATTTAGAGAGTATCTTATTAAAACTAAAAAAAAGTAGGAATATATTACTATAGGGACCCTAAGATATTTAGTAAAATAGATAACTTTATCTAATTAAATAATTAATATTACTAGGATTAATTAAGCTTTTATTATTAGTAATAGAATTATTAGATAAAGTTAGAACCTTCTAAAAATCTAAATATAACTTAATAACTCTAAAAAGTCTTTTTTAAAAGCTATAGTTAATATAGACTCTAAGGGGAATATTATTTCTTATAATCTTATTAAGTAGTATAGTATAACCTATATTCCTATTATTATAAGTACTACTTTTTATTTAAATAATTATATTAAAATGCTTAATATAGTAAAAGTAAAGCTCTATTTAGGTAATATTATAATACTCTAGTAGATATATATAGCTTCTAAAGGAAAAATCTTAATTAACTTTATCTTAAAGATACTTTTTATCTATTCTACTAAGGTATTATTTAATTATATATTTAAGAATAGTAATATACTTATAAAATACCAAATAGATAATACATAAATTATTATACTAGCAGCTAGAGGAATTTAGTGGGAAATACTATAATAAAGAGTTAAGCTATTTAATCTGTCTGTTAATACTTATTTAAATTCTAATAACTTTATCTTTGTAGATAATAGCTTAATAAACTCTATAGATAATACTAATAATAAGAATGATTTTATTAATATTCCCTCTAATAATAAGCCTAACAATAATAAAAGTAAGCCTAAAACCTCTAATAGCTCTCTTTTTAATAAGAATAAACTGTAGCTTAAAGTTAAAAATTTCCTTAAAGACTTAAAGATATCAGCCTGCTATATTGAGAATAATAATAATTCAATTAGATTAATTAGCTATAGAATAGTAATTAAGGTTATCTATCTTATTACTAAAAAAGGCTAAAAAAATATATTAAAGAATAATTAATATAGCTAAAAATAAACTTATATTCTTAAAGTAAGGTTTTAAATCTAGTTAAAAGTCTATTAATATAAATATTCTGTATAAAAGAAAGAAAGTTAAGATATACTCTTAAGATAATATCTCTTCTAATAGTTTAATTTCTAATAGAAACTCCTATTAAAAAGAGAAAAAATAAAAGAAAGTATAGAGTTTACTAAATAAGGAATCTAAGTATTCTAACTATATTATATTTAAATTCTCTATAATTAAAATAAGTTTCTATATTTACAGTAAGTATAAAAAGAAGCTACTAAATAGTATTTAAAAATAACCTTTTAGAGGAAGAAATAGATATCTTTATATAAATTATATTTAATAGAGAAGTAGCTCTTATTTAAAACTTTACTAAATATAGAAGTATTAACTCTATAGTAGCCCCTCTATAGATTATTAAAGTTACTAAATATAAAGCCTAATAAGTAAGAAGTATTTCTATACCTAAGGGCCTAAAGAAAAAGATTATTAAGCTTTTTAGAACCTATATAAAAAGGAAGATTTTAAAGGAGTTTTATACCTCCTACTATAACCTCTAGTTTTTTATTATAAAAAAGAATAGTAAGCTTTATTTAATTAATTTAGCTATAAGAATTAATATCTTTACTATTTATAATAGCCTTATTTCTATAGATACTAATAAATTCTTTGCTGACTTTAGTATATATAGAATTATCTCTATATTTAATTTTTTTTCTGGGTATAAATAAGTCTCTCTTAATAAGAAAAGTAAAGACTTAATAATATTTAATACTCTAATTAGACTGTTAAGAATGTATACTCTTTCCTAAAGTGCTATAAACTTTATAGCTTAATTTATTAGAGTTATTATAAGAATTCTATTTAACTTTATTTTAGATATCTACTAACTATTTTTAGATAATATTACAGTTAAAAGTCTTTTAACTATCTATAATAAGGAAATAGTCTTTTTAGATATTAGATATTTTTTTTAAAGTATTTAATTAATATTAATAAGGTTCTTATTAATATTAAGCTTACTAGCTGTACTATTTTAGCAGTTAAGTTCTAATTTTACCAGTAAATAGCTAAGGTTATAAAATATTTCTATAGAATATATAGCTGTTAGCCTATAGATAAATTAGTTATTAAGATTAATAAATAGAAAAGCTATAATAATATCTTTAAAGTTAGAGCTTTTCTTAGTTTAATAGGCTACTATAGAAGATAGATTCTGCATTTTATATAAATAGTAAAGCCTTTAATTAAACTGTTAAAAAAGAGTGCTAAATAGAAATAGGGATTAAGCTAGGAAGTTATAATAGTAGAACTAAAGACTAAAGTTATCTTAAAGTCTATTTTAGTTACTTTAAACTGCTTAGAAGATATTAGAGAGATTATTCTAATAGTAGATATTAGTATAATAAAATAGGAATATATCTTAATATAGGTTATTAACAGAAAGAGATACTCTATTTACTTTAAATTTAGTATTTAAAGTAAGATTAAGTCTAATTATAATACTATAAAGAGAGAGTATTAAGCTGTTTTATATACTTTTTAAAGGATTTAAGGTATAATCTATAGAGCTTAATTTACTCTTAAGACTAATACTTAGATTTTTATTTATTAGATTAATAGCTAAGCTAATAATATTCTAAAAGCTATAATTAATTACTAGCTTAGCTATATTATACTTTATAACTTTACAGTTAAAGATATATTTAGAAAGAAGAATAGTATTACTAATAGGCTTTTTTATAAGCCTAATAGACTATCTAATTAAATAGATACTTAAGTTAAGAGAGACCTAAAGGAGTTTATTAATCTTTATTTAAATTCTATTAAAGTTAAAAGTAGAGAATCTAAAAGTAAGTTAATATTAAGAAGGCAGTATTTTAAGACTTTTTAGATACTTACTTACTATTTAATTATACTTAAGAGACCTAAGGGACTTTTAAGTTAGCAATTTAAAAGCTTTTAAAAAAAAGAGCTACTATACTTTATTAAAGATAGATAACTTTAAAAGAGAAATTATAGATATAATAAAAATCTATTATTAGTTATAAATAATAAAGGAACCTAGAAAACTTTTATCTATTATATTTTATAAAAATAGAGGCTATAAAAATAAAGAAGTTACCTACAATCTAATTAGTAAGAGGTATTTCTAGTTAGATATATAAAGTTAAATTAAGAAGGCTATTATATACTGCTTAGTCTGCTAAAATTATACTCTTTAGAGAATATTAGAAATAGTAATTCTAATTATTTCTTAGTATTCTATAATAAAGATATATTTTAATATTTAGTACTTACTACTTAATTAAAAGATAAAATTCCTTCTAAAAGTAAGATATAATCTTATAAAATAGCTAGAAGTAAGACCTATAAAAATGCTTAAAGCAGCCCTAATAAGAGCTTTTATACAAATATATTACCTACTATTTTAAAATAATTGTTATTACTATCTTTAATAACAGTAAGGAAAATCTTAAAAGTCTTAAGAAATCTCTTAAAAATACTAAAACTCTTATTATCTTTATTTCTCCTTATAATTTAAAGGCAAATAGTATTATTAAGGCTGGATATACCTCTATTATAGAAATCTTAAAGAAGACTACTAATAGATAGAAAGAAAAGTAAGTTATTAATCTAAATAGAGTTCTACTAGCAGATTAATTAGCTATTAGGGCCTTATATAGGTTTTCTACTTTCTATTTACTCTATAGTTAGAAGTTTATTCTTCCTTTAGAAGTTAATATTCTAACTTAGAAACTTATTAACTGAAATAGTATTTCTACTTCTAAAGAGCTACTTATAGCTAGAATTAGAATTCTTTAGAGAAGAAAAAAAGATATTAAAACTGCTATTTAAAAGGTAGCTGTATTCTGCAGTTAGATAGCTAAAAGAAATAATAAACTGAACTACTTTCAGCTTTAAAAGATATAGCTAAAGTCTAATAACTTAATTCTAAAGTATAATATTAGAAAGACTTATAATCTAATATTTAAAGTTAAGCTAAAGTCTAAATAGTAAGGCTTTTTTTGTATTTTAACTTAGTTAAATATCTTCTATATCTATAGACTTAAGATACTAAATAGTATTATCTTTAATAGCTTAACTTATAGAGACTTCTTAAAGAAGTTTATTAAAGATAAATAAGAGTAATAGTTTAACTCTTTAAATTTAATTTTTAATAAGAGAAATAATAATAAACTGTCTAATTAGATAGATTTTAATAATAGGGACTTAGATAATTTATATTACTTAAGCTTAAAAGATAAAAATAAGACTGCTCCTTTAGAAGCTAGTAAAAAGATTCTAACTTAAAAGAAGACTTTATATCTTAAGGTTTACCTACTATATATCCTAAAGGATTTTAAAGCTTAATTTAGAGACTTAAATAACTAGAGAATTACAGTAAGCACTAATATACTAACTGGGGTTTTAATATACTAGTAGGAGAGGAAGGAGTTCTAGTTAAAGTATAAAACCTACTATTTAGCTTAAAACTTTTTAGGAAAACCTCTATAAAAGAGATAGAAATTATACAGAATAATAAAAAAAGGTATATAAATAGCCTATTTTAAAGTCTTTAGCTAGTCTTAAGGTAAGACTAAAGCAGCTAGAATTATACAGTTTTATATATATAAACTAACTCTAAAGTATTATTCTCTGGGTAAATTAGAGCTTTAAAATAAAGCTATAATATTTAGAACTTAAAATATAAAAAAACCCTTATTTAAAAAGACTAAAAAACAGAAAAATAAATATTTAAAAGGAGTTACTATAAGAGTATTAGCTCAGCTATATAAACCTAAATATAGTTACTACAGTATTACTATAAATATAGTATACTTTAGAGATAGAATTAATTAAATAGTTTATAATATTATTATTTAAGAAAAGACTACTATATAAAAGTATAATAATACCTATAAGTCTAATAAGATATAACTACTTAAAAGTCACTCTAAAATATCTACTATTAACTTCTAATATTCTTTTTTTTTATTTTAGTAGGAGATAGCTAAAAACTGCTTCTAACTGAAAATACTCTTTTTATTTATTGCTAATAATTAATAGCTAGTTATAAGTAATTTAAAAAATAAAAAATAGAGTTAAGTAAGTTTAAATACTAAGAGCTAAATTAAGAAGTAGTACTTAAAGTTCTAATATTAAAAAGAGAAAAGTTAAAAGGGGTGTTTTTTAAGCCTCTAAATAAGTATTATAGCAGTAACTTCTACTTATAGTTACTATAAGTATTTTAGATACAGTTAGAATATTTATTAGATATAAAGCTATACTTTAAATAGTAAGTTGTAAATAGAGATAGAATGTATTTTTTATTTAAACTAATAGTACTCTTATATAACTTAATACAGTTATAATAATAGATAGAGTTAGTATAGTTAATAAAAGCAATTAGAAGAGCCTTTAAGTATTTAGAATAATAAGAAAGTTAGTGGAAAAAGTATCTAAAAGGGTATATAAACTTAGCTATAATATACACAGATTAAATTCTCTCTATTCTAAGATATTTAATTTTATTTTAAAAAATACTGTTATTCAGTTTAATACTATTAAAAAAGCTAAAAGTAGTCTCTTTTAAACTTTTAGTAGAGGTACTTTTAAAGGCAAACTCTATATATATTAAGTAACTAAATTAGTTAAGAGTAAGTTAAAAGTAAATCTAAATATTAAAAGAAGAGTATATATCTATAAAGATATTAAATTAAATAGTTTAAATACTAAAAATATAAAAAGAATAGAATAAAGGGGATAGTATAAATATAAAGTGGGTATTTATCTTTTTAGCTTTAAGATTATAGATCTAGCTATAATACACTCAGTCTAAAAGCTGACTTTTTAATATCTTATACTTATTAAAATAATAGCAAGTAATAAAATAAAGATTAGAAAGATCTTTATAAGGGATTTAGATAAAGTGTTATAAGTTATTATCTATTATAGTAATAAGAAGGCAATAAGTTTAGAAAAAATAACTATAAACTAAAAGAAAATAATAATATAGAAGGAAAGATAGATTAATTATATAAAGAGCTTAAAAAAAGAAAGATAAGGTATAGTTATTCTATTTGCCTAAAGGTAATAGCCTAAGGGTTTAACTTACTGTTAGACTTAAGAATAAACTTATATATATATAAAACTGCAGAATATATACCTGCTTAAGTAAGCTTTTCTCTTTAATATATATATAATTACTTAAATTAATTATTAAGTAGCTATAACTCTTTTTTTCTTTATTAATTAAGGCTATAAATAATATATAGCTCTCTTCCCTTTTATTATACTATTTTATAGTATCCTACTACAATTAGACCTTCTACTACTATTATTACTATTTATATAAGTTAATCCTTTTAGTACTATTTAATTAAGCTGTTTTTTTATATATATTAATATTTCCCTTTTCTTTCTGTAGCAGCCTAATATTATATTTAGTACCTTTAGGAAGAAGTATAGAATTAAACTATTACCTTATAGTATTAACCTAACTGAAGACTTTTCTAAAAACAATTTACTATTTCTAGCTAGATATAATAGAATAGAGTATCTTAAGAGTATAGTTTTAAGAGATAGTAGTAATAAGTTCTTTATTTATACCTTTAAGATATATATATTAAAGCTTCTTATTAAACTCTCTAAACTCTAGCCAGTCTAAATATATAGCTATACTAATTAGAGCTACTAGAATAATAATAACCTAATTAGGCTGGAATTAATTAATTAATTTACTGCTAACCTTTAGGCAATACTTTATACTATCTCTTTATTGGAATTTCTTAATAGTATTATACTCTATAAGGCTTTTAGGAATAACCTAAATAAGTAACTTAATATAAAAACTTAAGGCTAATATTATAAAGATCTATAGAACCTCCTTCAGACTATAAGATTTAAGAAGTAGGCAGTAAACTATCACTTTATACTCTTTTTTTAAATTGCTATATACAGTATAGATAATACTATTACTATAGCTATAAATATTCTAAGTGTTATTAAGACTGTCTTTTAAAATAAAATATTGAGGTATAAAGAATTAAAATATATTCTTACAGTAGGTATTAAGTATATTAAATATAGAAACCTTACTTTTAGCTTCTTCTTACTAGCTAAATTAAAAAAAGGCTATATTTAATAAGTAATTCTTTATTAGACTTATTAACTTTAAAAATAACTACTAAACCTCCTTTATTTTTAATTAAAAACAATATTATCTATACTACTATAATACTCTTAAAACAGCTTAATAATTATATTTTTAAGCTGTTAGACTTACCTTTTATAAAGCCTTTTTAAGTATAGAACTTCTCTATATCTTTAGTATATTTAGACTGTTTATAACCCCTTAGTCTAATAATAAGTAGGATATATAGATATCTTATAGTATATATCTTATTTTAAAATCTAAAAGGTTTAGTTAGCCTTAATAGTTAAGATCTTTATTATATATAGGCACTTACTTTTATTATATTTAACTAGACTAAAAAAAGAGTGCCTATATCTTTTTTCCTATAATATTAAGATTGGACTTTAAACTCTTAGGAGAAGCTTAATCTATTTAATCTAGAGTAAGTTAAGAATTTTATTACTATTATAATTTTAGGTAAACTTAGTATTAAAAACTTCACTCTTATAGAAGGCTAGAAACTTATTAACTTTAAAAGTAATAGTAATTAGAAAGTTTACTATAGCAGTAAAGCTAATAAAATCAGTATAAAGTTTCTCTATATAGATTTAGGTAGTTTGTAGTTTATTTACTGAAAATAGAGGCTGTATACTTATAACTTTTTGTACTATTATATTATTTTACCTCTAACTTAAGATAACTATTTTTATTAATAAACTCTTAATATTCTCTAGCTCTTAGTATTATTTATAACTCTTTCTAACTAATTAATTAAATAATATAGAAGCTATAAATATATACTGTAGACAATAATATAACTTCTATAAAGAATATAATTCCAGATTAAGTTAGTATTTTAAGCAGTATAGCTAATAATAAAAAGAAGAACTTTCTAGCTTAAAAGACTAATAGTAAGAAGATAGCTCTAATAAAGAAAAAGCTATTAAAGATACCTACTATTCCTTTTAATATATAGAGCCTAGCCTAATATTAAAGTCTAGTAGATATAATAAATAAGGTATCTATAACTGACCTTATATATCTAGATAAAGAAGTTAGAATTATACTGTCTTTTAGTATATATTAAGATAAGAATAATAAGTAAGCTAATTTTAAAAAGTAGTTAAAAAAAAAAGAGAAAACTATTACCTCTTTCTAAATATATACAGTATAGCTATTAATACAGTAATTATTATAACTTAACTTAAACCCTAATAAGAAATCTTTACTATTAGCTTAATCTTTACTATTAATAAGTTTAGCTAACTTTAAAACTCTATTCCTATAGAGCAGTATAATATCTCTCAATATTAAAGATATTAAAAATACACTATTTATTTAAAAAGCCTAAAGACTTTCTATAGAAGATAATAAGGTAATTAATTTCTGTAAATTATTTAATTAAATACCTCTATCTGCTAGTACTTCATAAATAACTTATAAAATAAAAAGTCACTTAGACCTACCTACTGTCCCTAATTGTATTATTTAATACCTTCTGATAAGTAACATCTAGACCTTATATATACCCTATAGAATAGTAGCTAAATCTCAGTAGGTAGATATTATTTAGGAAATTATTAGTAGTATAATAAGGAATAAGGTAGATTAAATTTAATTAAAAGTAAAGTAAATAGAGGAATATAATAAGTATTAAGAGTGAAGTTAAGAATGTTAGTAGATATATAGAATGAAATATTAGTTTTTAAGGTTTTTTTAGTGTTTTCTTAAGTTAGAATTAAAATAGATTATTTAATTAAATAAAATATCAGTTTTCTATAAAGAAATTTAGCTAGAGATAAATTATCTGCTAATAGTCTGTAATAGACTTAAGTAGATATTATGTTATTCTTTAAGTCTATCTTTATAATAAAGATAAATTTATAAGGTCTAAAGTAAGCTTTTCTTTTTTTTTCTCTTTCTTCTATTTAGTTATATAGTTATTTATTTCTTTTCTTTATAGTTAGAGAAATTTCTTCTTTTGCTATTTCTATATATCTCTTTCTAAATACCTAAGTGGGATAGTTCCTTCAGCCTATATTTAATATTGCAATTAGTATATATATAGTTCCTAGATACTTAGGGATAAATAGAAACTATATAGGGAGGTAGTTAAGTAGGAGATTTACAGTTTTTAGGGATATTAGTTATTTAATTAGATTCTTACTGTAGCTAGAGCTAAAACTGCTATAGCTTTCTTTAATAGAAAAGGTTATACAGTATAGAGACTAGTAGCCTAACTTATTAAAGCCTATAAAAGAGCTTGGATATATAGATAGAAGTAAGCAGAAAGTATCCCTCTTATAAGATAATTATAAGAATAGCTATCTAATTATATCCTCAGTTATAATTAGTCTTCAGCTTAATTTACAGTCTTTTTAGTCTATTTTTTTTAGTTTCTTTTAGTGAACTATTTAATTAAATAGTACTGAATATAGTGGTTATTAGTCCTATTTATTTAATCTATTTTTCCTGCCTTTAGTTTTAACCTCTATCTGCTATAGCAGATATATTATACTTTTAGTTATTACTAAAGCTGCTTTTTTAGGTGGGTTGTGTGTTTTTAGTGTCTTTTATTTCTACTTACTACTTACTATTTAACTTTTTCACTTTATTCTAACTTTAATATCTAAAGTTATAAATTTAATAACTTAACCTTTAGAATACCTTAGGATTCCTAATATCTTAAGATTCCTAATACCTATATTAACTCTTATTTAAATCCGCCCTCTTACTCTAGCTAGCTATTATTTATACTATCTCTATATAATATAAAAGCTCTTTAAACTAAGAGTGAAATACCTCTCTGCTAATACTATTAATAAAGTTCTTTTTTCTTTTAGATTAGCCTTTTAGTTTTAAAGACTTTAGTTAATATTAATAAAGCGGCCTTCTCTATTTAGATAAATAATAGATTAATATAAGTAATCTAATTTCTCTATAAATTTAATTTATTAGTATTATCCAGAAAGAGATTACAGTTAAAAATAGCTAATATAATCTTCTATTAAATACTTAGTAAATAAACTCTATTTAAAGGGAATTTTTAATAGGCTAAAAAGCCTATAGCTCTAAAGAAATTAGCAATATATAGAGTATTTTATTTTCTTTATTTTATTTTTAATATTATATTAATATTTAATATTATATAGATATAAGAGGTAATTAGTATATTTTAGGTTTCTATTAGTATTAAATTATAAGATTTAATAAATAATTAATTATAACTATAATATAACAGTTAGGTCTAACCTAGAGGTATAGAGTAGATTTAAGGCGTATAGTTTATAATTAAGTAAATTAGAACATTATAGTAAGTAATATAAGTTACAGTCTGGTAATAGTAGAATAGTAGATTTAATATAACTAAGTATATTAATAGCTAGTAAGGCTATCTATCTATAAAAGTGCTAAATAAGTATCTATATACTAGTTGAGGTTTAGATAGTTTCAGTAGTTTTATTATAAGTCTTATTAATAAGAGTTATAAGTAGGGTATTAAGATTCAGTCTTTCTGTATAATAGATTGTACTAATAGTAGTAAGAAAAAAGTAAGTATGTTATAGTTCTGCTGGTTGTAACTATCTGGTCTTAATTTAAGCTGTAATATAATATCTTCCTTCTAATAGTCTTATTCTTAAGATCTATATATATAAAACTATAGCCCCTAAGGATGTTAGTTTATACTTATCCTACTGTTCTTAACTATCTGAAATACTAATATAATATCTAGCTATATTTCTAAAAAGCTATCTGCTAAAAAACAGAAAAGTTTAACTAATTCTTACTGCACTTAAATCTTACTTATCGAAGAGTTTAGCTATAATAGTATACCTTATTCTTTCTGCTTAATAAAAGGCTTTTATTATTATATTATAATAATATCAAACTGTTACCTAGAGTGTATTTATTGGGGTAAAACTTATAATATATTAGGTATTTTAGTAGTTATTAGTATATATACTGGTGTTTTCTATATTTCTAGAGTTCTAATAATTAAAAATAGCAAATTAAATTATTATAGAGAAGTATTATATTAAGCGTAAGAAGGAAGCTACTAAAAAAGCTTTATTAAAATCTTGTAAGGCACTTAAGGCTGCTTAAAAGGAAATTACAGACAGTTTAAATTATCTGGTTTATTTATAAAAGCAGTAAAACCAGATTATTTCTTGCAGTAAGGAACTTATCTGTTTATAGTACTTATTTATTAGATAAGTTAGATACTATAGAGTATATAGATTTAGAGGCTGTTATTACTGTATAGTCTTTAGTTTATACTGATTTTATTAATTAAAGTTCTTTAGATTTTGATAATCTGATTTTGCCTATTTATAGTATTACTAGTAAAAATCCTTTAGAAGGTGTTATATATAGATAAGGTTTTTAGCTAGTTTCTATTAGTTATTACTTTTTAAGTAGTTTTTCTATTTAAAAGATATTCAGTTTAGTTGTTAATTTTTTATTACTTAAGAATTTTCTCAACTTTATATTCCTTAGGGCCTTTTAATTTTTATTTTATATTTATTTTCAAACTTAACTATAATATTTCCTTCTGTACTCTTAAGGAGTGAGATATAGAAGACAGAGTAAAGTCTGACTTTTAGTAATAAGTCTAAATAGTAGTTATTTTCTGAGATTTTTTCAAGAATTTTATAGAGGCCAATATATTTATAGTTCAGTTTTTTTATTTTGTTATTTTATTTTGATGTTTTTTATTGTAAGGAGGACTATATCTCCCTCCTAAAAGAATAGTCTTTTTTATTCTTTTTGGGTTATAGTATTTTTTTATCTAGTTTCTAATAAATTTGAGTTTAGTCTTTATTTCTTTATATAGATTTTTTAATTTTTCTATTATAAGAATAACTTTAGAAATAATCAATCTATTTTAGCTTATTCTGTAGGTATTAGAAGTAAATCTAAAGTTAGTATATACTAAAGTGAGCTTTATGCTTTTATATACCGATATATTATAGTTTAGCTATACAGTTAGAAGCTTCTTAACCTAGTTATTCTATTTGTAGTTAATATAGTATTAAAGATATTATTTCAGTATTTAGTTTATTTATTCTATCTAACTGTCAGTTTGTAGTTAGAAAGCTATAGAGAGTTAGTAGTTTAATCCTATATAGTCTATTAGACTTTACTAAAACTTAGAAGTAAATAGCAGTTTTCTATTAGAGAGAATCTCTATTAGAAGCCTATAAATACTAACAATATTTCGCAAGAAGATATAGATAAACTGTTCTATATCTATTAATTTCTAGTAGGAGATAAAATAGGAAAACTTTATAAGTCTATCTATAATAATAAGAAATACTATTATATATAACTCTAGTTATAGAGTCTTCTAATAGAGGTAGTTTTATAATAAAATCTATAGTAATTAAGTTCTAGAGTCACTTAGTAACTAATAGAGGCTATAATTCTCTATATAGTTTATAGCATTAAGCCTTAGTTTTTTTATATAATAGATATTACTTAGTAATAGTTTTTACTACTGCCCTTATCTTAGGAAATTAGTATATCATTCTAACTTATTTAAGGGTTTTATTAACTCCCTAATATCTATATAATAGGTATTTATATATTTCCTATATAAGTTAGTACTGCAGTTCTTTAGGGACTTACAGTTTATCTGTTTTTTCGTCTGGGGCTAGCTTGTTATTATATTGCTGAATTCAGTTATAGAATTTATTACTACTTATAGCAATATAGGTATTTCCTAGGGTTTTGTTTTTAGCTTTTCCTAAATATTTTAGGCAATTATTTAATTATATATTAGAGTGCATCCTAAAGGCTATATATATTATATATTTCAGCGATATACTAGTGTAGTATATTAATACTTCTATTATATAGTTCTTCTTTATATAAGTCTTATACTATCTAATACTAGTAGTAATAGGGGATAATAATATATTTATATTCTAATATTTAATTTCTTTAGTATATCTATAAGCTCAATCTATAAAGTCTTATATATAGCTATTCCTATAAATTAAGCTTAAGTGCTTAAGTTAGAGTTGTATTTTTTTACGTACTTATAATATACTTTTACTTAAGATATCTTTTAGTATTAAAGTTAAGAATCTATTTATTTATTTTGAGTTTGCTAGTATTAAAGTTATAATATTAACTAATAGTATTAACTTATCTATTTTCTAATCCTTTTCTATAGATAATTATATAGTTAAATTCTAAGAGATATTCAGTATATTATAGTTATTATCCGCTAAGTTTCTATATAGTTATAAAGTATAAGATATTCTTATAGTTAGTATAGATCTTAATTTTATACTTACTTTTTAGGAGGTAGTATTAGAATTCCTTAAATAAGTTAATAATTACAAGGAATTCTTTATTATAAATAGAATAGTTAAGTTTAGTGCTGTATATTTTATAAAAGAAAAAGGCAATAGAGTGTAACAGTCTATTATTATCCCTTTAGCCAATTTAAGCGCCTTATATAAAGTCCAATAAGTCTATCTTAAGTTTAATTTCTTATTTAGAGTTAAAAGTTACTAGTACTAGTTCGCTTAAAATAATATTCTTAATAATATTAAATACTTTTTCTACAGTAGTATTCTATTAAAAGTCTACTTCTTTTTTAGTAAGTTCTATAAGTAGTAGTATAATATAGCTACTAAAGTTCTTAATAAATCTTTAGTAATAGTTAGTAAATCTAAGGAAGAATTATACTTTCTTAATATTTATTAGTTTTAGCTATTTACTAACTGTAGCGATTTTCTTTAGATTTATTTTAATCTTATTATATAAGATAATATATTTAAGAAACTCTACTTCTACAGTATGGAAGTTACTTTTTTCTAATTTAACTAATAGGTTAGTATCTTAAAGTGCTTATAATACTTTATAGATATATTCTGTATATTCTTCTTTTAAGTCAGAGAAAATTAAAATGTTATTTAGGTAGTATATAATAAATATATTCAGATACTTATATAGTATATTATTAATTATTTGTTAAAATATAGCTGGTATATTTATAAGTCTAAAGGGTATAATAAGATATTTATAAAGTCCGAACTTAGTTTAAAAGGCAGTTTTTCTATTTATATCCTTTTTTTAATACAGATAAGATTATATACTTCCTTTAGATTTAGTACTGTAAATATCTTCTTACTATAGAGTTAATCTTTAAGCTCTATAATAAGAGGTAATAGAGTTTAATCTTTAAGTATAATATCGTTTAATTATCTATAATCTATAATAAGTTAGAGTTTGCTATTCTTTTTAGGAATAAATATAACTGGATATCTAGCTAATAACTTAAAGATCTTAATATATTCTTTCTATAGTATATCTTCAATATATTCTTTTAGTATATTAAGTTATATTTTATTAAGGTTGAAGATTTTATGAAATATAAATATTATTCTATTTTTTAGTATAATTTTATAATTCTATTAACTGAATTTAAGTAGTTCTATCTTAAGTTCTTCTATAAAGAGTTTTTTATAGATATAGTACTATACTAATATATTCTTAAGTTATTCTTCTTTAGGTATTTTCTTATAGTTTTTAAGGTTTTTATTTATCTATATAAACTGTTATTAAAAGTATCTAATTATTCTTTAGAGTTATATTTTCTTGCCTTTTTAATGTTTGTATTGTGTTTCTTTTAGGGGTAATAAGGTATCTGTTATATTCTTATACTGATTCTTACTCTTACTATTTTTAGGAGTTAGAATTAGAGATCTTTTTATTTTTATCTGAGTTACTTTTATTATTACTAAAGAGGATATTGTTGAAATTAATATATATCTAGCTAGTTCTCCAGTTTAGTTATAGGTTATATTTTTTTTAGCTATAGATAGCTTAAAATAATATTATAGTGCCTTATAGATATAATATTAAATATAACTCTCTGGTTTTTTACTATTAATAAAAACCTTAAGGTAATCAGCCTTATAGGTTATCTATCTATTATTATATTTAAATAGATTGCCTTTAAGATTATATACTGTATAGAGTTACTTTTTATCTCTCTATTTTAACTTTAGCTAATTAACTACAGTAGGATTAATATAGTCTACTTTCACTTTACTATCTATTAATAAAGTAAGCTATATACTCTTAATTTATACTTATAGCTTAAGTGTCTTTCTTTTTCTTTACTAATTTTATTATATATAGAGCTTTTATTAGAGGTAGTTCTTCCTTATATATATATTATCTGTCTGTTGCTCTTCTATAAGTAGTATTTATTATTTTTTATATATTCTTTATAATTCCTTTAGAGGTACTCTTTACTTAAGTATTCTCTACACTTTAATTTAGATAGTTTTAATTCCTTCTGTTTTTAGAGTTATTAATATTAGGCTTAGTTATTTCAGGTAAGTTCAGTTTAAGTTAGAAAGTTAAATTCTTTTCTGTATATTTTATTAATATATATTTAGATCTTTTAGGCTTTAGTACTATATTATAGGTATCTAAGCTTTTTGTAGGTTATTGCATTTCGTACTGAATAAGGTTAGGTATCTTAAATAGGTTCTTTATCTTTACAGTTAGAAGTTATCCCTTTATATTCTTAATCTTCTATCTTACTTTTCCAGGCTCAGTTAAGGCTGCTTATTCCTCTATAGTTATTAAAGTTATAGTTCTTATATATATTATATACTTAATATATAGAAACTTATTTTGGATCTTCTAGCTGTACTTCTTGCAGTTTTTATTGTTATATTATATAGTCTTTTTAGTGCTGTAATTAGTAATGTCTTTATTTTTGCATTTATACTATTCCCTTATCTTCTGTTATTTATATGTATAATATTCTTCAGTTTTATATTCTTTAATAATACTAATATATTCAGTATACCTAGGTAGAAAAAGGTCTTTTTTATCCTTTAGTTATATAATACTAACTTCTATATACTATTTAGTAACTTAAAAGTATCTAAGTTCTTTCTATAAGTAGAATCTCTAAATTAGTTTATTATTAACTTACATAGAATAATAGTTATAATAGATTTTGTCTTTTTTATATATTAGGTATATATAGGCAATATATAATACCTATAAGATTTCCTTATAGTTAGAGTATACTACTGCTATTTTTAAGTTATTATCTTTTTATTTCTTTAGGGCTATATAGTATAGGTTATATTCTAGTTATATATTATAGGTGTGGATATAGATATTAGTATTTTTATTAGGTTCTTATTATTTATTTATAATGTTATTATATATCTCTATTAGTTTCTTCTATATTTAGTTTCTAAAGTTATTAAGCATTTAGTATCTTCTATAGCTAGATTTAGAGTTTTATTTATCTTCTATTTCTAAGTATTTATTAGCAGGAGTAATAATATTCTGGTTATCTACTAGCAGACTAATATATCTTACTAAGCAGGCTTTTTATCTAAAGTGTACCTAAGGGGTGCCTTCTTCTTAGGTGTAGAATTGTCTTTAGAGCTTATCTTTTTCTTTATATTTCTTAGATATTTCTACTCCTTATTTCTTATTGCTATAAGGTAGTATAATAGGTTTAAGTTATCTATCTGGAATTAAGTCTCCTTATTATACTATAGTTTATAATATAGGATATTTTATTAGATAAGTTAGTTATAATACTAGTATTATTCTAAATAGGGATTAATCTCTAGATATTTTTATTGTTTTTCTAAGCGCTTTTTTTTTCTTCTTTTTCAGTCTGATTTATTATTCCTCTTTAGTTTTAATATCTATCTTTTAGTGCTATATAGCTTGTTTTTGTTCTTTTTTTTTTATATTATTCTTAATTTCCTTTATTAGCCTTTAGTTATAAGGTTTAAGAGGCAGTATATTATTAAGGTACTTATACTCCTAGTTAGAGTATTCCTATTTTTCTGAGTTTTTATATACTCTGCTGAATCCTCTATTATAACTGCTTTTAGTTATAGTAAGAGTCTTAAATTAAATAGCAGTTTGGGGTTTATTATTATTAGGATGCTAGTAGTTAGTAAATTAGATATACTTACCTTCTGGTATTAGTTTGTACTTTTAGTTAGATTTTAAAGTGTAATATTTACTCTTAAAGTAGTCTATCTTTCTGCAGTTCTAGTATTTAACCTTTAAATAATCCTTTTAGATAGCTTTTAGTTCTATAGGTCCTAAGGCCGTTCTATAGGAGGTATTACCTTATTATTTCTTTCTACTATTAGATTGGTTTTTTTTTATTCTTTTAGCCTTTAGAATTCTTCTTTTATTTCTTAATATATTATTTAAATAGTTAGTTATTAAGGGTGATATAGAGGTATATATAGATATTAAATTTAATTAGTAGGTTGAGAATTTTATAGATCTTATTCTTAATTTTATCTTTTAATTCTTAATAGAACTTATCTATTATATTTTTATCTATTTAGTTAAGTTTTATAAATAGATATTTAAATTCTCTAAGGTATTTAAATACTACTTTAATCTATATTAACTTTTTAGATCTAAATAAGTATATTATATTTCTCATCCTATTCTCTATATATATTTATAAGTAGTTATTTATGTATGTTAAAACTGCTAAATAGAATAGTTATCTCTAGTTTATATTAGTTAAGTAAGTTCTCTATAAAGTCTTTTAGTATTAAGCTTATTTCTTATTAGACTTTATCTTCTAGTAGTTCTATAGTATATTAGATTTTTAATAGTTTGCTGCTAAATACAGTTAGATAGTATATATAGTAAGACTTAAGTTCTATAAGATACTCCCTAAGTTTCTTAGAAGTTCTATTAAACTTCTTTAGCTATAATAGCTTAATAGTTTTTTTAATATTATAAGATCTAGAAATACTTAGGGCAATAGTAAAGCTATTAAATTATTCTATATACTAAGCTTATTTAATATAAGTAGTAAGTTACTTATTAGTAAAGATTTATAATATATTTTTTTAATATAGTAATAGTTACTACTAGTATTAAGTTTAAGGTGGGTATTATACTAGTATAGAAGGTTTAGATTTTATTATATAGAGCTTAAAACTTTTTATTATTCTTTACTTTATTAGTTTAAGCTATATTAGTTAAGTTATCTACTCTCTAATAAAGTTAAAGATTTTTCTTATAGAGTTTCTTAAGTTCTTTACTTATATTATCTTTATTTAAGAAGAATTGCTTATTACCTATAGCATTATTGCTATTATAGTCCTTAAGGGTCTTTAAATATAGAGTGCTCTTTCCCTTAGAGGAGGTAGAGGTGCTAGCTAATAGAGTTATTAGAGCTATAGTAACTAAATTATAGTATTACTTAAGTTAATATAGTAGTATACTAAATAAGAGCTATTAATATATAACGGTTAGATTTAACCTAGGGGTATAGAATAGGTTTAAGGTGTGTAGTTTATAATTAAGTGGATTAGGATGTTATAGTAAGTAATATAGGTTACAGTCTGGTAATAGTAGAATAGTAAATTTAATATAACTAAGTATGTTAATAGCTGGTAAGGCTATCTGTCTATAAAAGTGCTAAATAAGCATTTATATACTAATTGAGGTTTAGATAGTTTTAGTAGTCTTATTGTAAGTCTTATTAATAAGACTAATAGTCTTATTAATAAGAGTTATAAGTAGGGTACTAAGATTTAGTCTTTCTCTGTATAATAGGTTGTACTAATAGTAATAAGGAAAAAGTGGGTATATTATAGTTCTGCCAGTTGTAACTGTCTGGTCTTAATTTGAGCTGTAATATATAATAGAAGTTAAAGAAATTAGATAATTATTAAAAGAAAAGTTAGCCTTTTAATAATAGAAGATATCTTTTTTATATTTTATTATTTAAAATAAAATTACTATTTTAAGGTTATTATTTATAGATAGTAAGATTATTAATTATAAATAGTAAGATTATTAATTATAAATAGTAAAGTTAAAATTAAAAGAATTAAATTAAAACTTAAAGGAAAAATTAATATATAATAATCTTATTATTTAGCTATTATTTTTTCTATTATTAAATATAGTATTAACTATTTATTTTTATTATTTAAAAATACTATATAGCTTTAATCTATTTAATAATATTAAATAAAGCTAAAGAAAAAACTAAATATAAATAATATTTTTAAAATAGTAATTTTATTTTAAATAATAAAATATAAAAAAAGTTAATATTTTTTATTATTAAAAAGCTAATTCTTCTTTTAATTATTATTTAATTTCTTTAATTTCTATTATAATTATAATTATCTATTAAACTTTATAAAGTTATATTAATATAAACTAAAAGTATTTTAATTACCTTTTATATCTATATAATGTTAAATATTAATATAATATTAAAAAGAAAATACTTAATATATTTTTAATTTCTTTAAAATTATAAACTTTTTAACTTATTAAAATTTCTTTTAAATAAAATCTATTTTTTAAATATTTAATAAAATATTATATTAGCTATTTTTAACTATAATATCTTTTTAAATAATACTAATAAAATAAATTTATAGAAAAATTAAATTCTTTATATCAATTTATTATTTATTTAAATAGAAAAAGCTACTTCATTAATATTAATTAAAATCTTTAAAATTAAGTAGTTAATCTAAAAGTAGAAGAATTTTATTATTAATATTAGTAGAAAGATATTTAACTTTTAATTTAAAAAGCTTTTATATTATATAGAGATAGTATAAATAATAGCTAGCTAGAATACTAGCTAAAAAGTAAATTTAAATAACTTAAGTTAATATAAATATTAGAAATCTTAGGATGTTAGGTTAAATTATAGAATTTATAACTATTAGATATAAAGGTTAGAATAGCTATAGGGCGAAAAAGTTAGATAGAATTCCAGCAGATAGAAAAAAAGCAGCTTAAAACCCAAACTTGAGCCTTAGCAATTATAACATGCGTAACAAAAATGCAGTAAATTCAAACCTTAGGTTCCCTCATTGAGGGACTGGAGGGTATATAGCAATCGACTTTTGGGAACGTCGGGAGAATGGCACTTATATCTCGTGACCGCCCACATGATGGTGCGGGATGTATCGCCACTGCATTGCATAGGAGAGGCAAACCACTCGTGATTTGCGCAATAGAGATAAACGAAGCTGGATGTCGTAAGTTTTCTAAGTCAAATTTGGTGTAGTGTCAGGTGTAGACTTAAGCGGCATTTTCCAATTTGTGGCTAGATAATAGGCTAATTCTATCTTAATTTATTTTCCTTATGAGAATATTGCAGCATACTACTAACTACCATTCAGGTTGTTATTCCTTTTCCAGAATCTTTTTGGTGGGTTGACGGCTTCGATATGGCCGGTTTAGCGAATCTGATGGTAAAGCGACAATTGAATTAAGGGCAGGTGTCGAAGGGTTTACTGAGGCAGGGCTCTACCTAGTAGTGTTTGGCTCGCTAGCGGAAGACGCTGAGGTTGAGGCAGGGAAAGATTGAGTGACAGTGCTATAAGTGTCAGGCGAAAAGGAAGGTTTTGGGGCCGGCAGCACACGCGGCCTCTTCGTCGGTGTCTGGGCAGGGTCAGGGTAGTGTCGCCTTAGTAGTGGTGTGCCGTGTTGCTTGATTGCGTGACCTGGAGCTAATAGAAACTTGTTCTATAGATTCAGAAAGAGAGTTATCGACATTCCCGAGGTTTATGTGGCTTTCGAACGTCACTATCCCCCCAAGCCCGAGACGTCTCCTAACCGACGGATTTTAATAGGCACCCTTTACCAGCTTCTGAACCGCATTTCCTACGACATCCCGCTGGCAATTCTGAAGGCCGATCTTACTGCTGACTGGATTAAGTAGAGAATTCACGTACTCCAGCTGATATTGGGATGGAAAGATAAAGTCGGAGAAAAAGGAACGACTAGAAGAAGTTCCTCCTAGACTTTTTCTTGTTCCGATGCAAAAGGTTTCCTATAGGATAACTCGTTGAGGATATATTTCGGCCGGTCGGGTTCGTTGTGTCCCCTTGCGTTGTGAGGGAACGGTTGGTTACCACCTTCACCGCAAGATGGAGTGAGTGGCATGTTTCAAGATAAAGGTGTAAATCTGAAGTCCGAGATCGACAGGCTGCGGAAGCAGCTACAGGAAGAACAGCGCCTACGCGGAGAGGAGCAACGCCGACGCGAAGAAGCCGAACAACGTGCCAGCGCATCTCAGCTGTCGACAATACTCCACATACCACGAGGATCAAGCAATAGAAACGACAGTTCTAGCCTCATCATCTACTACATTGACCCCATCGCTTCCTTCGAATATCCTCCTGCCAACGTAAGCCCCTTCTAAAGATAACTCCCCTCCGTGCCCTCCTATGGCGACGAGTAAGGCTTGGCGTGACCAAAAAAATCCAGCAACATCCTCCTAGTCAGTATGGCTTAGTCGGCACCTCGGCGCCTGTAACATCGATTAGCATCATAATCGCTACGTCAAATGGCGTGTTTGTGGCTAGAAAACTCACATGTTGCTTAAGCACAATCGCATCCGACCTCCTCACCCTCACATACCAGCACTATCCCCAGGCTCCCGAGCCCCAAAGACTGAACAGCGGCTACGCCAATGGACCGGCGACTCGCCGTACTACAAGAACCGCCCCCTGCGACCGCCGCGTGGTAAGGGTGAGGTTCTCCGCCTGCTCAACGAGCCACGCACCTTCCGCAACATCCCCAAGATTACAAAGGTCACCATCCACTCCATGGTCCCAGAGGCCCAAGAGAACAGCGCCAACCTGCACGTTGCTGGTATGATTCTGCAGGCCATCACCAACGTGCGAGCCGTGTTACACAAAGCGAAGCACAATGTAGTCGGATGGGGGCTGCGTCAGGGCAGATATGTTGCCGTCACGGCTACCATAGAGCGTGAGGATGCGCAGGATTTCCTGGCCAAGTTCATCGACGTGGTTCTCCCCAGGATCAAGGAGTGGAAGGGCGTGCCAGGCTCATCCGGAGACGGACACGGCAACATGAGCTTCGGTCTCACCCAGACCAACTGTCCCTATTCCCTGAGATTGAGGTCAACTACGATGCGTACGTTTTTGTTAAATCCGAGATCATCAATTAATGCTAATCTACCCCAGATATCCACCCAAGATGATCCCTGGTTGCCACATCACCATCGGAACCGACGCCACAAGCAACAAGGATGCACGTCTCCTCCTACGGGCCATTGGTCTGCCGTTTTACGGCAAGCTGAACGACTAGATTATCCCATCCATGTAATGTGTACAAAACTGTAAAAGCTGTAAGAGACTTGCATACATCTCACGGCACATTGTGTGCTGCAACAAAGCATTAGATTTCCCTTGTCTCTGGAATCTTTGTGATGTCTCATTCGTTCCATTCTATGCTATATTCATGTCTTTGTTACTTCAAACGTTGTTGTCCAAAACGCTCTTTCCCTCCCCAAATCAAGTGAAAAATTCTAATTCCCACGCGACACATTACTCACTGATTGTCACCTCTTGTTCCTAGAAGTCTGCATCATGCGCTCCGTCATTAAAAGAGTACTGAGAAGCTTAGATGAGTATTTCTGGTACACATGCACCGACAATGTCGACAGACTCGCCACTTCCTCCGGCACACTCTCATCAGTCCCTCGGCACATGAACGACTACCTATTCAACCCCGCCATGTTCGCTCACGATGCATACCCGTCAACATTCCCTGCAAACAGAGTCTGGCCACCAAAAGTCCTCTCAGACCTTCTTTGCGCCATCGGCCCAGAGGGCGAGGAATGCGTGGGCGACAAATGCTACACCTCCGATATCTGCCCAGACCCAACATGTACCCACACCTTCACCAACTGGCGACGCTCCACGCAAAACTGGCAAGACCACTTCGAGCTCCGAAGAACCGAAGACCGCGGTATCGGCGTCTACACGAAACGCGCTTTTGATACAGACGACGTGTTCGGTTGGTACGCTGGCGAAATCATCCCCAGCAGCGTTGCGAACCACGATAACGACTACCTCATGGAACTCCCCATCGGCATCCCCCATCGGCATCGCCTGCAACATAACACCTCACACCTCAGACAGCGGATACGCATCGCCTTCCTCTTCCCCCACAGCAGCAGACTCTGCAGAACTCACCCTCATGATCGACGGCCGCAGCAACGGCAACTGGACACGTTTCATCAACCACTCGTGCGCACCCTACTCTGAATTCCGCTTGCGTCGGGTTGGCAATGCACGCATCATGGCTGTCGAAGCGGTTTGCGATTTACCAGCTGGCGTGGAACTTACGGTGAGCTATGGGCTAGATTACTATGGCCCGGGGACGAAGAAGGTGTGCTGTTGTAGGGCGAGAGGGTGTGTGGGGAGGTGGAGGAGGGGTGAGGAGGATGGGCTCTGGGGGAAGGAGAAGAGGCGTGTTAAGAAGTGTAGGAGGTTGACGCCGCCGACGGAATAAATAGGATGTGTTTCGATTTACTTGTTGTATGGTGTGATGTAATGATAAGAGTTACACCAATTTGCAAGTGTTGGTGTGAAGGTAAGATGTATTGTTAGCCAAAGGTTAGCCGAAGTATTCCAGTGCATCTACAAGAGTTTCACGATCGCCGATTCACTAGCAACCACATACCTTCGGAGCAAACTTAAACATCCGACTCCACGAAACACGGGCGGATAACGCTTAGTGGTCCAAATTTTCTTTACCCTGCAATTCAAAAGCAGGGTAGCCTAAGCTTCCAAGCATACCAAGGAAGCAACCTGCTTACTTCCGAGCCTGCCAAGTGTTCATATCTCCGCAATACGCTTTTCCCATTATAGTTAGCTGCGTCGAGTATGCATGTTAACGCTCTGTTACACTTTCCACAGCTTCCGCTGGAGATGAGAGCCTTAACTCCGTACCATGAGCTCACGCAGGGATATTTAGTATAAATGCATCCTTTATGGAGTTGTTCTACTTCAAACTCACAACATCTCTACTTATCACCTCTCTCTCATACAATACAATTTCCAACCATGCCCTACACACCTCCCAGCTCCATCAAACCATTTACACTTGACATTCTGAATGAGGATTATGCCAAGTTTACGCAGCTCCTAGAACTGTCCCGTATCGGTCCTCTGACCTATGAAGCCTCTGAACAAAACAAACCCAAGTTTGGTATTACGCACGAGTGGATCACCAAGACGAAAGACTATTGGCTTCATGAGTACGACTGGCGAGCTCAAGAAAAGCACATCAACTCGTTTCCCAATTACACTGTCGAAATAGAAGGCCTTACTATTCACTTTGTAGCCTTATTTTCTGAAAAGAAGGATGCCGTCCCCATCACTTTGCTCCACGGCTGGCCAGGCAGCTTCATTGAGTTTCTGCCCATGGCTAGTCTGTTAAGAGAGAAATATTCGCCAAAAGACCTGCCATATCATATCATCATTCCGTCAGTTCCAGGATATACACTCAGCGGCGGAGGCCCTCTTGACAAGGAATGGCGCGTGCCAGATTCAGCCCGGGTCTTGCACACGTTGATGCTAGAGCTGGGTTTCGAGAGGTACATTGCGCATGGTGGAGATGTGGGCAGTTTCCTTGCGACAACCATGGCAGTTAGCTATGAGCAATGTGTCGCTTTGCATTGTAAGTCGTCTGACATTGTTCAACCAGAAAGAATAGAGCGCTAAAAAATTCTTGCAGTAAACTTCTTCCCCTCCTTCTCCATCCCCGAAGAGGGTTCAAACGGGAAGGAGTTGTCCGACTTTGAGAAGAAAGTCGTAGAGAGGGCCGAATTGTGGGCACGGGAAGGCAACGGCTACGCCATCGAACACGGTACTCGTCCAGCGACGATTGCATTTGCCATCAATTCAAACCCACTCTCCCTTTTGGCATGGTAAGCTATTTCCAGAGGTTCTCCTTTGATCGCTCCAGCATTCACTAACACCTGCTCAAGGATCGGTGAAAAGTTTCTAGAGTGGTCTGACCAGACTCCCTCTCTCGACGAAATTCTAACCAACGTCTCACTCTACTGGTTTACAAACAGTTTCCCGCGCTCCATCTACCCTTATCAGGCAAGTTTTAACAAGTCCGTCGAACCTTTGCCGGACTTTCCCTACGTCGTCAAACCTCTCGGGTTCTCCTGGTTCACGGCTGAAATAATGCCCGGTTTTCAAAGTGCGATTGCAAAGCAAGGGAATTTGGTATTTCATCGAAAACATGATAAGGGTGGACATTTTGCAGCTATAGAGAGACCAATGGACATGTTGCAGGACATTGAAGATTTTACACACCTCGTGTGGCAGGCATAGTATTGCAATTGTTAGATTTCAGCTCGCATTATACAGTAAGTAGTGTTTGTATTAACAGTGAATTAAATGCCCGAAGAAGTCGACGACTTTATTTGTGAGGTGGCGAATCTACCAGAGGTGAGTTGGTTCACGGGGGCATAGAGTAGCCAAGGTTGAGTTGATGGCAGCCTAACGTGTCCATATAAAGAGCTTCCAAGCACCCTTAATTCCTCACCTCAATATGCTTCGATGCCTAACTGGATTATCGCCAAAATGCCTTGTGAAGAGTGTGATGGTAAGGGCGAAAAAAACGGTGGTATGTGCCCTGGCTGTAGAGGCCTGGGTTCTGTCTGATGCTCTGCCTGATGAAGATGGTAAGTATTGATGTCTTGTTCTATTTTATCGCAAATGCTTACAAAACCTCGAGGTTGATGGGCATTTCCTACACGGACAGAGCGGTTTCGCAGTTGGAGGTCTCGCAAACTCTGGCTCAGCTGCCTTGTCACATGATATTAATAAGGGGAAATCCTGATTCGGTTGTATTTCCCCATACGTGATCTGGGACCGACGGTCGAAAAGAGAAGATAGGGAAGGGCGGACAGAAGACAACTTGAGATGAAAGCTCGCGACAATGTGGAGAAGCTTGAGATCGAGGAGGAAGGATCATTTGACAACCAGGGTAGTCTTTTGCGCCGTAGCGGGTTATGGATCTTCGGATCCGTGTCTGAGCTGGAGTGGGGCCGAAGCCGACTCCTAACCCAACTCCAGCTGCCGGATGCTCGGCTTTTAATGATGGATCAAGACATTTCATTCTCAAGATAGAACATCTCCTTGGGATTGCCTCTAATCATGAGAAGTGTCCATTTCCTCGCAGCCCAAACCTTCTGCCGAAAGCGTCCCGGGGCCGTCTTGGTACATTGACCGGGCTAACTTTCTAGGCCATGATGTGTCAGGCGATTCCGTTTTACGTCATTCTGTCCCAACACACTTAGGCAAGGTGTCCTAGGAGATAATCCATGGGTAGCCAGGTCAGCATGCCCGCAACCCTGGGCAAGCTGTCCCAATGGGGTGATCTACCGGAAATGCGGTCATAAATCTGAGGGTGTGGCGAGACTCTATCCTTGCTCTGGCTTCCCCCAGCAGGATCCGGTACGCTGTCGGTCGGCGATGTCGCGGCGATGGGCGGATTCTCAGGGCGCAACACAGTCAATAGTGACTCGTCTGCCGAGTCGGATGGGGGAGTCAGTACTGCGTGAGAGCGCGTACTGCGTCGTGGCTGCGATGCAACGATCGAGAGGCGCGCTGTTGCAATGTGATCCGATCTCCGTGCCAGTGCCTGGAATTGAAGGTTCTCATCACGTTTACTTATAGACAAATTAGAGGTCATCGGGCTGGGCCCTCAGCATTTCACACGTGCCGACGTGGTGACACGCAACCACGCATGAGGAAGAGGGCGTGCAGGCGACTTTCCGCGCCCGGGCGCCCAGACCAAATTACGCTATATTATTGGCTCATTCCAATTTAGCGCCCCACAATATGGCTAATCACGAAAACATCAATGGCGGGGTACGGCTGGTACAGCGCGACTAACATCCAACACACGCTGGCAGGCATTTGTGAACAGACGAGAGTTTTATAATCGGAAAGTAGTTCATATCTGTTCTGAATTTCCTACGGATTGCCGGTGAGTGCGATGAAACCCACGGGGCGCATCCTGTTACAAGTTCCGACGTTCTATAATCTTGTTCAAGGCAAAACCATGGATTCAAGACACGTAAGAAAGGGTTTAATGATTAGACGACGGTAAGTATCTACCATATCTACGATCTCCGTGCGGCAGTTCCAAGATGCTCATTGCGGCGGACCGGACCGAACAAATGAGTGGCTTCCGAGCAGAGAGTCAAGCCTCCGCCGACGAAACCTGACGGAGCGGGTGTCCGTACACGCCTGGGTGGAGACGAGAGCCTAGCGTTTGTCTACGACTACAAGGCAGCCCACAAGATTGCGTTGGAGTATCTGAAGTCGGCCGTTGCGAAGGAAAAGCTGTTTATAGAGCAAGTCTCAGCGATGCCAAACTACTGAGACAGGACAAGGCGGAAGCACTGATTGCCATGGCGCTGACACAGGTCTTCGACTACATGGTACGGTATGAGGTTGCAAATGGCTTTATTGCTGCCGGCGAGTCTTTGTCATTCCTTCATATCGACCGAGCCAACCCGCAGACGCTATATTGCCATCCGTGCGTGCCGGACGAGGACATGGGCGAAGCGTCAGACGGGGATTGGGCCGACGACAAGGTGTCCATACGGCAGTGGCTCAGCTGACTAGCTTTTGTCTATTGAGTCTTCGATCTAAAGCTCTTAAGGGAGCTTCACTCGACGCGGAGTCGCGGAAGGCTGAGGCAACACTGAGAAAATGGAGGGAGCCGTACGACGATGCGGCGCGTCTTCTAGGGGCAGAGGATACGGACTCGTGAGCTGTGGAAGAAGCGCGGTGCAATTGGGAGGCTCCATAATATCGTACGATACATTAGAGCTAGCCCTCAACGGCGCCAATTCTTCAGATCCATACAAATTGGCGGCGATCTGGCTGCATTTGACGGATTGGAGGTAAGCCCCCCTAGTGCGCGTCGCAAGGTAGTCGCGGCGTCCTACACTTCCGGTTTCAGTACTGACGTTGGAGTTTGTTGCAGCTTGTCCAAAGTCAGTCCACGCGCTGGAATTCTTATTTCTTATCGATTGGACGCGCTCTTAATGTCAAAGACCGTATCCAGCTCTTCTGCGATCAATATGAGCCTCCCCGAAGCGACAGAGACGTCCTGGACCAACGCCTCAGCCCACGGCAATGGGACGAACTCGGACACCTCCATGACCAACTCGAGACATTCTACGAGGCCACAGTAATGAACGAAGGCAGACAGTGGACTCTTGCAGATCATTTTCAATCGCTGGACTGGCTTATGGACGAAATCCACCTTGCTCGGCGAAAGTTTGAACAGCTCGCTGAAGACGCCCTGCGGAAGCGTGGCCCGAATAGACAGGATAAGCAGAACGAATTCGACGACTATAACTGGCTTGCTACGGCTGCAGAAGTTGCCTGGCAGAAATGCGAGAAGTACTACAACAAGACCGATGAGTCGCCCGCTTACTACGCCGCCATATCGTTGAATCCAAGCCTTAAGAACCAATGGTACTATCAGGTTTGGAATGGCAGTGATGATAAGCGTGCCTGGATCCAAGCTGCCGTTGGAGCAGTTAAGGAGCTCTGGGTTGACGAATACAAAGGCAAGTTCGCCCACGGCGCGCCAGTTCCTACCCACGTCTTTAAGGCCCCAGAACCAAAAGAGAAATCGTTTACTTCAGTGAGAAACCACAAGCGTCTCAAACTACGCCACCTCGACCCTAATTCAAGCCCGAACTGCCCTCAACCGATCACTACGATGAGTTTATCACCAGTGACGTTATCGGCCTTAATGATGACGAGGAATTCGACCCCATCCAGTACTGGAATGAGCGTTACCACTCGCAGACGGACCTAGATCGTATGGCGCTGGACGTTTTAGCCCTGCCTCCCATGTCGGATGAGTGTGAGCGCCTCTTTAGCAGCGCCAAGCTCCTCCTTACAGATCATCGCTCACGGCTCCGGAAGGACGTCATTGAAGCCAGCGAGTGCTTACGAGCTTGGTATGGTCGCCCGGAGCAGAAGGCATTTGATGACTCTTCCATCGGTTTGATGGAGGGTGAGGCAGGAGTACAGTTAGGGCGGATGGGCCGGGTGAGGGAGAGGAAGGCGGCGAAGATGATGGAAGTGAGAAGTCGAACATACTGGAGACGCAAGTTGCTATAGAACATGAGCTCCGTAGTTAGGTGGTGTCATAACCCAAGGACAAGAACAGTTCTACTCCAAGTCTGCTTATTCAGCGGCTCATTGATTGTCCCAAAAGGGTAAAAATACGAACTGGATCGGTTCTGGATATCCTGGAGGCTGCCCGTCCCCACGTCTGGACTGGATTGGATCGGGGCTCGGATCCAGCTCCAATCCAATCCAATAACATCACTGCTTCTAACGGTATGTGTCATGAATTTGATTTATCGAGGCTGTACAGTATCCTTTCCATCTCGAAATCTCTCCAAGACTAAGACCCAGTTCCATCCCAGCTAGCATCACCCCAACCTCAACCTCACTCTCACCTCTCACCCTTGCATCCGTTCTAATCTGACTCTTGTACTTAGAGTCTACTGAAAC
This sequence comes from Ilyonectria mors-panacis, assembly GCA_002991585.1. Lineage (NCBI taxonomy): Eukaryota > Fungi > Ascomycota > Sordariomycetes > Hypocreales > Nectriaceae > Ilyonectria > Ilyonectria mors-panacis. Next base: position 94,108 of record PPHJ01000020.1, read on the forward strand.
AGACAGTTGATACGAAGACCAGTAGCAAAGTAGGGACCGGCAATCGGGATGAAGTCAGCAACAAAGGCAGCAATAGCCCCTGCCTTTCCACAGCCACCCGAACCAAGGGTCTGGGAGGCGACTCGCGCTTGGTAGGCATCGGCACGGAGCGATCCGTCGCGGTTGTAGACGTTCATGCGCATGATACTAGGAAGCCAGCTGCCCCATTTCATGCCAGTGCACTCCATACCCTCCAAGGGGCAGTCCTTGTTCTTCGGACATTTGGTCTTTGACAAGCCTCCACAGGCCGAGTTGGCCTTGTTAGGCTTACCCTCCTGCCAGGTAAAGCCGTAGCAATTGTTGTAGACAGTGTAGCCGTTCTTCTGGCCAATTCCATCGGCCATCTTCCACATGGAGCGAATCAAGGCATCTCGCATCGCCCAGCCAGTCACACGGCCCACAGCGCCCCATTGACCATCAAGGACAAAGTTCGTGCTGACGCCCGCGCCTGCAGAAGGACCGTTGCAAAACTTGCTCCAAGCACCACGGCTGACGTCGGAGAGACCTCCGTGGTCGTTGCTTACGTCGTACATGCGCTGCCAGAGCATGTAGAAGGTATCGACATCACCCACGTTGACCAGACGGTCAGTGTACATTCCATAGATTTGGAAGATCCAACTATCTCTGGACTCGATGGCGTCGGTTTCGTTGGCGGCTAAGGCTTCCTGCTTGGCAGCTTCTTCCTTGACCGCCTGGAGCCAGTTGTCAGGGTCGACTTGATGGATCTTGGCCAGCGCGTCAGGCAGCTTTGCTTGTTCGACAGAGTGTTGAACTTCAGCTGGCAGAGCGAGAGCCAGAGGAATGCTTGCAAGAATTGCAAGGGAAGTAGAGGAGAACTTCATGATGGTCGATAGTTGGAGACCAGATAGGTAATTGAGGAATGAATGTTTGGGTACGGATTCTAAGTTATCTGTGGGAAGGGAGTGCTCTTCTTGTACTGCTGGGAACCATAGCACCGGCAAATCTCCTCTAACTGTAACTATCACAGCTTCCTCATGTACAAGGGAGCAATACGAATATCTAGACTGGACCTGGCTACCGCTATTGATCCAAGCTTAGCTTGGTAAGAAATCTGGTTACCGAGAGCTTGTGCACAACCACCTTCCCCATGAAGCCCATCCTCTTAGCGGTGACTGAAGATGAAGAAACCTTAGTCGATATCTCAATGAGTTGTTTTGGGGGCAACAAGGCTACCATCACGGACCACACCAGATGTTACTCCACAATCGATATATGACTTTTAGCGACTGACAGCTATGGGTAGTTTTTACACCAATCATACAGGAGGGAATACGGAGAGACCGAAACTCTACCACTTTGTCTTAGCAAGTCTAGTCCTCTTTAAGAAGCGATTCGCAGATGAAGTTGAAACCTTAAAGCTAAGCGTGATCAATTTCCTAGGATCTTGCGATAATTAACATGTTACCGGTCTGCCCCTGCAATCGTACCCCTTGTAGGCTTTTAGCTTTCAGATGGAGTCATGAACGGTTCTATTCGTATTCCAGAACGTGCTAAAAGTGGCCATTAGTGCCGTAACCGACTCCGGTCCAATAATGGGGCACTGGTTTACAATACCTGCCGTTATGAGCTAGCTTTGAGATGAAAATTGCGCAGTTTATAGTTTGTGCTAACCTTCAGTAGCACGGTCACCTGAGACAGCAACAACCAACGGGTTGTCTCTTATCTGAAATAAGATGGCTTGACGGACCAGTCGTGATAATTCGTATACCAAGATAGGCAATTCGTATCATGATAGAGAAGCTTCATGAATGGGCAATTATTCGAATATATGCTTCAAGCTTTCAACCTACTTTCTGATAAGCTTCAAGTTCTCATCCTCCTTTCTAAACCCGTTCATCGTATCACCATGCGTCTCTTTGCCCTGCTCTTACTTGCTGCTCTTTACACTCCAACGACATGCATCAAACTCCGCAAAGCCGAGTTCAACGTTTTGATATCCTCAAGACAGTCGCTCATCCTGTTCACAGCAGACGGCTGTAAGGAATGCGATCGAGTACAAGGGTTGCTGGACAGTGCATCCTCAGTACTCACCAAGACAGCCATTGCCTCAGTCAATTGCAACGAGGAGCCGTCTGCCTGTGATGATGCACAGGTATTCACCGTCCCTACGTTGAAGTATACAACAGGCGACGGCAACTTGGTTACGTACAAGGAAGCTTTGGACGCGTCTTCGTAGGCTTCTACCTCGACATCTACCTGTGCACTACTGACCATGATGACAGAGTTGTCAAGTATATCGAAAGACAATCTGGTTCTCCAGTCACGGATCTGACCAGTAAGGGTCACATTGATTTCGCGACTTCAGCCCGAGTGGCGGTCGTTGCATTTCTTGGCTCATCAGACCGCCAACAAGACCGCAAGAATTTTAACAATGTTGCTGAGCGGTGGCGGGCGCATTACAGCTTTGGTTCTGTTGATGCTTTAGACGGACACAGTACGCAACCTTCCATCGCTGTTTATACACAGGAGGAAGACGATCCTGTCTACTACCGCGGGCCCTTCAACGTGGACTATATTAACACTTTCTTGCAAAACGCAACTACGCCTCTGATCCGCGAACATGATCCGGTGATTTATGAACAAGCCATTGCAGTAAGCCATCCTTACTTGACACATTCTTCCCGCTGACCGATTTAGGATGGAAAACCACTGGCTCAAATCTTCTTCAGTAAACGTGAAGAAAGGGTTGAGCTTACCAAGTCTTTGATTCCTCTTGCCAAAAAGTATCAGTATCAAATGACATTTCTGACAGTCTTTGCCCCGGATTACCCTGCGAGATGCAAGCAGATGCATCTAAGAAATGATGTCAAGCGTGGGTTCGCTATTGCAGATCCCCGAGGAAGGGCGTATCCTATGTCGACATCGGCATTCAATGCCAATAGGATTGCCAAGCACATATCTGCATACTTGAAAGGGACATTAACACCGACTATCAAATCCGAGCCAGTATCTACACCATCTGCTTCCCAGCCTTTCTTGACCACGTTGGTTGGCAGCAACTTTGACGAGTTCGTCTATGACAAGACTCGGGATGTCCTTGTTGAGTTCCACGTCCCATGGTGTCAATACTGCACAGAGTAAGTCCACCAATCTCCAAAGTCGCTCTACATAATTACTGACAGGCTTGGATAGCCTTCATGGGACGATGAAAGAGCTTGGGTCCAGATACTCAAAGTCGGGTCTTTCCAAGCAGGTTTCTATAGCTGTGATCAACGTCGATGCTAATGATGTGCCGATTGAGATTGACTCATATCCGTCGATCAGGTTGTATCGCGCTGGCACGAATGAGATCATATCTTTCCAAGGCAACTTTACTCATATGCTGACAGAAGAACAACTGGATAATTTTATATTTACAAGTGGAAGTCATGGAGTTAGCGTATTTAATCAGGATAGATTAAAGCACCATGATGAGCTGTAGATTAGAAGAACTATAATATATTTGTTAAGCCTTTTTACTTCTGTATAGAATTCCTTTTAATTTCGATGTTCCCCCAAGACCAAGACCCTATTCCACTCCACCCAGCATCTCATACAAAGCCCAAGCCCCCGGATCCGGCACCTGTTGCTCGCTCGCCTCACCCACATACAGAGCTCTTCCCAGTTTCGACTTCAGAAAACGTGTAGCTTCTGCCTTCTCCTTCGCCTTTCGCATTGCAGCGTCAAAGCTCCTCGTCTGCACAAACTCGTCTGTAAATGGGATCAGAACATCCATGACCGTACGGTCTCCCTCTCGTGCTGTAGTATACACCTTGAGGGACTCAACAGCTGTGCCAAGGGCGTCGGAGAAAATCGCAGCGGTGGCAGCTCCTTGAGATGTGAATTGGCGCTTGAAGGCGTTGTTAAAGGCTGTGAGTAGGATGCCTAGAATAGCTCCTAGTGTTCCGCCCATATCGTCGACAGTATCGGTGATTGCTCGGGGTATGTTGAGTTGCCGAATGCGTCTCTTTATATACTTGACGAGGATACGATCTTTTTGGTCGTTGCTCTCCTTGAGGTCAGAGAGAAGCTGTGTGATATCTTCTGCTTTGAATTCCCCCGAGCGCACACCGTACGACCCTATCCCCACTCATCCTGCCTCAAGTCCGCGTTTGTCAAGGGGCCAAGTCGAGCAACATCAGGTACATCGCACCCGACACGTGATTCTGATGAAGCCGGCACGAAGGGAGTGCCAATTCCGCACCGATGATGGAGTCGGCCTGATTTACTATGCGAATTCCGGTCCTTTGGACCGTCTAGCTAGCACACACACCTTTTAAAGGGTGCCCCGGCCAGGGCCCGATGTACCTAATCAAGTATCCTTCGTTCATCTACACGAATTACACCGTGGCGTCAGCGTTCGCTCTCGTATTCCGGAACAACCCTCGGACATATCCCCACAACCCCCCCAGCACAAAGCTGCACCAACAGGTGGAGAGGAAGCAACAGCTTGGGATCAGCGGGGATTATCGTTCTGATTTAGACCGAACGACGAAGCTGCACGGACAACAGAATGAGACGAATCAAAAGATCATCGTGTGATCCCTTATGATAAACCCAAGACACCCTAGGATTCCCCGCATCCCCACACTTCTTCCCTAGCTCTCCACGTCATGATCTTGTGTCTGGAGGTCTGGAAGGCATACTAAAGACGGGATCATTTTTGATTAGATGTAGGTAGGCATGGCAAAACCTAGGATCAGTCTATGAACTGAAGAAACATTCTGTTCTGTGTGTACTACGATTATTAGGTGATTTCGCCATATTCATGTGCGCCCACTCATCATCAGCTTAGGTAGGCACAGGCAGGTGTCTATCGTAACCCCTGGATCTTAGCTCTGGCACCGATGAATAACTTGCCATCTCCAGAGTCATTTCTCCGTACCCATAGATACCTCTCGGTTCTTGTCGAAGCTTGAATCGAGCTACAAGGGTCTCAGTTAAGCCTTTCTCCTCACCTTGGTAATCGGGCATCGGTGTAAGTCAGGGCGAAGATCGACAGACAACTATAGTTTTATAATTGGCCAGGCTTCTGTGTGACCTTCAATGTGCCACATCCATCATTACTCCTAACCGTTGCCCAATATGGCGCTGTGAAAACACGATTTGCGAGGTCAGACACTCGTTCTGGCCATCACTTTGGCATCATGCCAGGCTTTTCTGTTACTCGGTTTCGACCAAGGGGTTATGGCTGGGCTGATTGGAGCAGAAAATCGTTTTGGAAGAGACTTTAATCACCCTGATGCTGATATGCAGGGTAATATTACAGCTTTGTACGACATTGGCTGTGTGGTCGGGTCGATCATGTGCTACTTTATCGCCGAGAGATTTGGTCGCAGAACCATGTTGATCGCTGGCGGTAGTATCATGATTGTTGGAGCTGCAATTTTGGCTTCATCTTACACGGTTGCACAACTCATCGTCGGTCGCATCGTCACGGGGATTGGGAACGGAATGAACTCTTCGACGGCTCCCGTTTACCAGAGCGAATGTTCACCGGCTGCTATCCGAGGTGCGCTGTTGACCCTACAGGGCACAGTGACGATTCTAGGAGTTGTGATTTCTTACTGGTGAGTACACGTCGATGGCTTGGACATGGTATGGTGTCGCTAACTCAAGTTTCCCCAGGATGGACTATGGGACTAGCTTCACCGAGTCCTCGCTTCAGTGGAGATTCCCTCTTGCATTCCAAGCTCTATTTGCCATCTTGCTCATCTTGCAAGTCATTGGTCTTCCCGAATCCCCTCGATGGCTCGTCCAGCACGAGCAGTACGAAGAGGCTCGCCATATCATCGCGGCCATTGCCGATAAGCCCGATGACGATGCGGATGTTAATCGAACCTTACTCGATATCCGCAATGGCTTGGAAGAGGAGCAAAAAGATGGCCCTTCAGCATCAAGGAACTTTTCTTCTGGGGCGAGGTCCAGAACTTGCGGAGACTGCTCATTGCCATCTCCATCCAGCTTGTACAGCAGTTCTCGGGCAGCAACATGATCAACTACTATGCGCCCGTAACCTTCCAAGGTAGCATTGGACTCAGTCGAAACACTTCCCTCATTGTCGGAGGGTTTTCGCAAATCACCTACCTTATTGGAAGCTGCATCCCAGTCTTCTGGATGGATCGCTATGGCCGACAGACACTTCTCATGGCGTGTTCAGCGGGACTTAGCTTCTGTTTCGTCATGGTTTCAATCCTGCTCTCTCTCGGATCTACAGGCTCTGCATATGGGGCCACCGCCTTTACCTTTCTCTTTCAGCTCATTATGGGGTCGGATGGTTGCCTGTGCTTTGGTTCTATCCCACCGAGATCAACACTACCCGGGTTAGAGCCAGAATGCAAGCCATCGCCTCCGGTTGGAACTGGATGGCGGTTTTTGCCGTCGTAAAAATCACGCCGATTGCCTTTGGTACGTTCTACAACATACTGATGATATATCTCACTAACCCCTGCAGAAAACATTGGATGGAAGACTTTTATCATCGATCTTCTGGCTCAGTTAACCCATCAAGGGCCGGGCTTCAACTATAATAAAGAACACATTGTCAACACATCATAGCATCATATCCCAATGCTAACACAGTGGCCTTTTTTTTTAAACCTTCTACTGCCCGCAGTAGTGTGACTTTTATCATCTTCGCAGTCCTCAACGCCTGCTTCCTTCCAATGGTGTACTGCTTCTACCCCGAGACGAAGGGTATTGAGCTGGAAGATATTCCGCTGTTGTTTGTTAAGGGCGGTGTCACTGGAGGTGTCTTGTCTTCTAAAGATGGACGCACTGTCATGCCGCACCAACATGCACAGGAAATGCAGCTTGACGCCAAGGTCGGTGGGGTTCGCCAAGAGGTTGAGGATGTCCAAGCGTAGGTAGCTACATAGCGGGGGACACATGTGTTAGTCTACGGCAGCCATATCACCGAGAAGCTATCATATTCCTTGTCCAGTTCCATGACATTCTGCGCAAATTCAGACTTTCTCTTGCATGTAATCAAGTGGGCACGGTGGGGTGTCCCTATGGGCTCTTTGCACCTTTCAGCTCATTGACAAGGATTTTTGCTTCGCCACTGAAATCGTGGTCTTGGGCTACTTGTGGTTGGTAGTCAAAACACTTAAGTCTCAGCGGCTCTGGCCATTCACTCTGTTGGTTGGTGGTTGCGGACGACGTTACGCCCAGTTGACTGCTCGGGAAGGCCTGGGATTGATCTGTAACTGATCGTCTGATTCCTCCGACAACACAACGACTGAGCGTATCCAGTCGCGCGGTGAGTCCAATATAAACCAGCCCTGCTCATTAGATTTGTACTGAAGCATATCAGATAAGCTCGAATGATTTGTATTCCATGGACATACCCATTTGGTGTTTTGAAGCATAGTCTCTATTTGTCGACGAGGGATTATTTTACCGAACAGCTGATTGATATGATCAGCCAATGCAGAAATGTAAATTGGCTCATTTTGCTCCGCCAGTGGTGCCAGAATCATGTAGTGGTAGGACCATGACCAAACACACTTTCTTTTCAATTCTAAATGGTTGACCAATTCTTGGACGTTCTTGAGGTTTCCAGACTCTCGGTCTGGGCATTCTGGGTTTGGGCATTTTGGGTCCTTTAATAACTAAGATTAACAAGTTAGTAGTTAACTTGTCAAAGTGATGATACGTACGTTTGTAAATTTGCCCAATCTTGCAGCTAGAGTTCGAAATGTGAGGCTTGATGAAGATAGCTTGACCGGAGTCGAGCTAACTACTTTTCGGTCATATAGCAACTTCAATACCTCGAAGCCACACCAGTCTCTGAGGCCTAGCGAAAGGTCGCATTGTATGCAACACTCTGCATGTTCCTCAAAGCCCAAGTGGCGAGCACATTCCTTGATCTGCCAGTAGTGATTTTTAGAAATTTCGAACATCTAACCTTAATTAGCTTATAGTAATAATGGAGAAAGGTAAGCTTACTGGTGACCTGGACATAACCTGGGTGATTTTTCTTCTGGGAAGTCCCATTAAGGCCAGGTCTCCTACTGTCATGGGATTGTTCTTGAGGAGGTCAAACACCATTCTGAGGACGTTATGTTTTTTGTCTGTTGGACTATTATCAAGATCGGACAGTTGAGCTTGGGCATTGAGTGATCGAATTGGAGCAAGAGTGCATCTTTTCTTGTGAGTCCGAAGCTTGGGTTTTTGGGTGGAGCGAATCAAAGACATTGTATGTCCTCTTCTGGACTTGCTGAGCAGTGGTGTCTGGCCCAGGGGTAAATAATCCTCTGTGGAAGTTGTAGTGGACCTGGCCATGTTGGCTGACGAAAGACGAAAAGAAGATGATCACGGACAACAGTCTGCCAGCTCGCAGAGGTCTTTTAGGGGGGCATTTGGTTGTACTTGTGGACTAGCGAGTCTCCGTCACCTGACCTAACCCATTCGCGAGTCACAGAACAAGCAAGTATCCCAGTGCCCTAGGCTTGTGACTGATGCAGTACTTGGCGGCTGAAACGTGATATGAGAAGACTTACAGAGAAAACAGCGCTAAACGGGGCAGTATTCACACACGCCCCTTTGCAATCGCCGCGCGCCCACCATCAGCTCCCGATTCCGAAAGCGTAATAGTTCCGTACCCCAGTTTCTATCTTGCTCTTTCTTCCGTATCAACTCTAGCTGTCCGACCATCACGTATGAATACCCCTGTCGATTCTCAGGACTGAGAATCAATTCCACGCTAGTCAAGGGGTTACATCAGGCCAAGAGCATGGTCATCAGCAGATGCCACCTTTTCTGAATTGGGAGATAATTGCCGACGCTCTGGTGGGTGGAGCGAGGGGGCGATTACGCAAAGCAGAGCTGTCTCGCCTAAATAGCAAAGGCATGCATCCGACCCTCCATCTCCAGCTGTCCGAGCATGCCGAGCTAGCCGCAAGCTCCTAAGTGCACCTGGATTCGGAATATTGCTACAGGTCTGTAAATTGGACCCCTTGTTTCCCCCCCTACCCCCAAAGAGGTCCTTTGGTGACGCTACTAGAAAGGCTATCCCTTACTCGCCTGTGGCTATGCTTGACAGTATGCCGAGATTATACCGGCGCGCCACCTGTGGCTGTGGTTACGCCTCGAGCGCTTACTCGTTCTATCGAAACCACGCCCTAATATAACACATGATGCAAGTCGCCAGAGGGATACCAGTGACAACTTGCTACGAGTAACAGAAAACAGTAATTAGGAACAGAATGATACTGCGGGGCTGGCTGTTGCAGTCAAGGCGTCAGACTCGAGGCATACACTGCGGAGCATGTCATCAAGAGTGACTGGTTCAATCGTACGACAACTGGGGAAGCCAGACACCGGAAGTTTCTCCAGTTCCGGATTCCGTTGTGGTCATGGGGGGGACCCATACCTGCACGGGTAGCCGTGCAACAAAGGTCACATGACATTTACACGGCTACCCGTGCAAGTAAGATTCCTTATGTAAGTAAGGGCATCCGTAGCTGTATTATGTGGCCTTATTTGCACACCAATTCAACGGTTAATAGCTTCTATCACGTCAATTCAACAGTCAATAGCTTCTATTACATTAATTCAACTTGCTACGCCTTTCTTCTGCTATTATAGACCCAATTAGCATCCTCCAAACCTTCCCTAATGATGCCCTTCCTCCTGAAGGTAAATTCAACTTACAGAAGGAATTACACATAGCAATTAATACTTAGGCAGCACTATAAGGTTATGCCTTTATAGTCTTACGATCTTTAATGAGTAAGAGTGGAAGAAATATAGTTATATTTAACTGTAACTATAGAGCAGAGCGCAGGCCTCCTTTAGTTTCAGCCTTAAAGAAATAGATAGAGTTATATCGTATAGAATATCTCTTCTCTATTATAGTAAAGGAAAGTCTATATAAGACTAAATAGAGTTTGGGGTATCGCTCTGGGGCTAGCTTTAATTAATATAATTACAAATTAAATACCAGTTAATAGTTATATCTTAAGCTTTATTAGCTATTATACCTACAGTAAGAAACAGTCTACTAACTTACTAATACTAATATTATACTAAAGGTAATTATATCCTTTTTACGCTTAATATTAGATATACTTACTATTAATTAAGATATCTATAACTGTATTATATAGGGCAAATAGAATCTTACTTAGGGTTAAAGTAATATATATACTCTTACTGACTAGCTTAAAAGTGAGGGCTTCTAGAGCTAAATTCGCCTTAATTAGAGCGAGAGAGTTATAGTAGTGTTATTTATATATCTAAAGTCACTAGAATACCTTTAGTTATATCCTAAAGTGCTTATATTAGACTGTATATATAAGACTAATAAGTATAAAATACTGCTTCTTGATATAGTTAGTATTAATACTTATTAATAATCCTTCTGTATTATATTTATATTCCTTAGTAGTAAGGAAGAAGAAGATTTTATTTAGGCTCTTAAATAGTTGCAGTATATATATAAGCTTTATAAAGCAGCTCTTTTATCTGTAATAATTACAGATTGCTATCTTACTTATATAAATACTGTTTCCTTTCCTTTTTATTTCCCTAAGTTAATCTTAATATTATACTTATAGTATATTAATAAAGCAGTCCTAAGCTACTATATGCCTATATTTACTAAAGATAAAAATAATCCTTAAAGGTATAAAGAGTAAAAAGCATTCTATAGATATTAGTATAAGATTATAGCCTTACTAACTAAAGATATCTACAATAAGAGACTTAAGAAGTTCAGAAAGTATTATATCCCTAACTATATTAATAAAGTAGGCTATATTATAGAGATCTAGCTAGATCTCTACAAGTAGAAATTTATAAAGGTATAGGTCAGCTAATATTTTCACTTTAAGCAATATATTACATTAAGATATAAGGATATTTACCAGCTTATTAAGAGTTACTTAAAAACCTTATAAGTTAACCTCTTTAAAGTATAGTAGGTTATTAAGCTTATTATATAGAATCAGCTTATTAAACTTAAGGTAAATCAGGCCAGACAGTATATTACTATACCTCTTTAGCTATTTAGGGTATTATATAGTAATATGTATAGTTAGATCTTATATAAAGCCCTACAGAAGGTTGAGACTTAATGGAAATAACTACTAAAGAAACATCCTGTATATACAGAGGTCTTTACTAAGACTCTTAGTCTGCCTTATACTTATGCCCTTCAGCCTTTAATAGGGCAAAATCAGCCTCTTTAACTGTATTATTTCCATTTATATTAGTATCTTTAACACTCAGAAATTCCCCAGCTTATTATTAAGCCTTATAAGCAGTTTAATTATCTAGTAGCTAGTTTAATACTGCTATTAACAAGTATACAGTATAAGTCCTATATATTTAAAGATATTAAGATAGCAGTATAATAAAAAAACACTACTAACATATTTAAGATACTATAAGTAAGGCTATATAATAAGGTCTAAAGTATACTCTTTACACTATAAATATCTATTGCCAGCTTCTATTTAAACTACTATAATAATATATATAATAATATATATATTTTCTCGCTCTATAACCTGCTTACTATCCCTATTATCCTAAGTAGAATCCTCTATAGTATTTGAGACTGTAGCCTATATAATAATATATATAATAACATATATAATAACTTAGGTAGTATCTTCTTTAGCAGCTAGACTTATAACTATTGCAGTAGCACAGAAAGCAACAGTACCTAAACTATAAGTTAATAACCCCTATACTATCTTCTAATAATATAAAGAAGCACAAGAGGCCTAGTTTAATATGTTACCTTAGGGAGCCTATAAGACCAATTAGTAATACTATAAGGCTATTAGACTGCCTCTATACTACAGCAAAACAGAATATAACTGGTGCCTTAACTATAAGTAAATAGAGAGTTATTATAGGGCGGGAAATAGCATTAGAGACTGAACTAAGGAGGAGATAATAAGTTATCTTAATTAGAATAAAGCTAAAAATAAGCAAGTTAAATAGAATGTAGGGATTAAGATAGCAGAGCAGCCTTTCTTAGGGCAGTAAAGCATACAAAATATTTAGGATGCAGCTAAAAGAGATCTTTAATTACAGGAGAGATTGTATAGCGATAAGAACCCTTCCTACTGATATTTAGAAGAGTAATAGGAGATACAATTAGAATATATTATTAGAAAGAGAAAGAAAAAAAGAATCACTAAGTATAGTTATAGTAACCTAATAGCTTAATTTAATTAAGTTATAGCTGAATTTCTATATAGAGTTAAGTAGGCTTAGTAGTTATCTATAAGATAACTAGAGATACTATAAAAATAATATAATAGTGTATTTATTGAACTCTTCTATAGTATTACTGTATTCCCTACTATATCTATATAATATACCTATTCTAATTGATATTCTAAATATATATCTCTAATCTTTCTGCTGCCTAAAGTGCTAGTAGGTTAGTAGTTATCCCCACAGCAGCTATTAGCCAGTTTGTACTTAAAACTGTAATATTTATATTATAATATTTATTATTGATATTTTAAAGCTAATTGTAATTCCATATAGGAGTTACATTCAGATAAAAGTACTATTACCCTTAGTAAAGAATATTATTAAAAAACCTAATATACTACTCTCCAGTAAGCTAATATCTAAATAGTATTACCTCTATAGTAATAGAGCGCCCTTAAGGAGGATATTAAGTAGCTTAAGCTTTTATAAGTGCTTAAGAGTCTATATAGAGTGTGGTAGGAGATATTAGATCTATTAGCAGAGTTATAGTAGCCCTTTAATACTCAACTAGAAATGGTACTGTTATTAGATAAATAAGGTAGGTTAGAGGCTATATTTATTAGTTATTAGCAATAAGCTGTAGGATAAATTAGTTATTAATATTAACTAGTAAAGCTCTAACTAGTGTTGCTAAATAATCTATAAAGATAGAGATATTCTAGAAGTTCTAATGCTAATTTTAATTACAGTTATATATCTTAATAGTATTACTTAATATAGAAAGAGGGCTTCTTCTAAGAGGAAGAGTTCTATTTTATATACTGTAGGTATTAAAGTTATTTACTTATATATAACTGTAGGCGTTAAAGTTATTTACTTATATATAACTGCTGTAGTGTTATAACTAAGTATTGTATGTTATTTACAGCCTCGTGCAGACTGGTATGTTGCCAATAGATTAAATGTAATATATTGAATAGCTGTATATACACCAAATCATCCTCTTCCTTCAATTACATATAAATATAGCTTCTGCAGATAGAAAAGAGATATCTCTCTTACGCAGCTATAGATGCCCTTACTTACATAAGGAATCTTACTTGCACGGGTAGCCGTATAAATGTCATGTGACCTTTGTTGCACGGCTACCCGTGCAGGTATGGGTCCCCGGTCATGGGTTGAGGCTGACTAAGAATCATGGATCAAAGCTTTCCCGGAGGTTGCTTAGCCTGGTGGCTGGGCGCAAGCGCCAAACGAAATGCGGCGAAACGCGACTTCTTTTGGTCCATTCCATCTCTCCCGTTTTGCGAGCATCGCATCCGCCATGGCAGATCAACCGCGGTCGAAAATAATCGAGAAAAATCCCATTGGGAAAGGGCTCGATGCCTTCCGCGCTTCGTTCAATTCGATATGCGAAGAATAGGAGCATCTTGTGCTCACCGGACGCGCTGGGTCAGCTTGACCAAGAAGGTATTGTAAGCCAGCTTCGCTGCAATGTGCTATTCTGACCAGCATACAGATATCCAAAATCTCGTTCTCGATCTTCTCTCCGCTCTACGAAACCTTTCCGCCATTCGCTGCTTACGATCAAGGACAGGTCACGGCGCCCTCCGAAGCGATCTCCTCAGACTCATTTTTGCTGCCGCCTCCGACGACTTCGACTATGACCGCATCAAACCTCTTCTGAAAGCCGCCCTCGCCGACGATCCAGATGATTCTCTTATCTGGGATCAAGTTTACAACGCCGTCACCGAATCCACTCCGCCTCCCCGCCCGACAGTCTCTTCCCTTCAACAAACTCCATGGCTGCGCAATACCAGCAGCTTCGCGAACTCGTCCGAACATCGCAAATATGTGGATGATGTGCTTAAGGAAGAGCTTGGCCCTATGTACGTCGGGCTCCGCAACTTCCACAAGACATACTTCAGAGACGTGGCCGACCTTGAGACGGTATCTGAGGCGTTCTTCGAGCAGTGCCAGGAAGGTAGCAACCCACTCTTCGATAACGGCTGGAGCGGATGGCCCGAAGACGCAAAGCAGGACGATGTGCTGAGCTGGTTTGCGGACTTCAGCGAGAAGCTGGCGGCATTTGCAGAGGGCAACAAGTCAACCCCGACACGTCAACGAAGACCACTAGCAAAACCCAACGAGCCGATTGATGGTTCTGTAGGGAAACGAAAGATGGACGTTGGCTTTGTGAATGACCCTGAAGCTAGGAAAGACTCAAGGTGTCACTGGTCTCAGATCCTCGTGCCAGGAGAGCTCAAGCGTAACCGATCAGCCGATAAAGCCTCAGAAGCATGGCTTGATCTCGGGAGGTACGCGAGGGAAGTGCTCGCTGCTAAGGACACTCGCCGCTTCGTCTTGGGCTTTACCATGTGCGGATCTCTCATGAGGGTATGGGCGTTTGACCGGCTTGGGGGCATCGCATCGGAGCAGTTCGACATCAATGAAGATGGGCTGCAGTTTGTATCAACGATCCTCGGGTTTTTCTGGATGAACGAGGAGCAGCTAGGGTTTGATCCGACGATCTTGACGACAAACAAAGAGCGCTTCATTGAAGTCAAGCGGAACGGTTCTACTGAGCGGATCATCATTGATGAGGTGATGCAGCGCGCGCCTTGCATAGCTGGCCGGGCGACGACTTGCTGGAAAGCCCATCTTGAAGGACGCCCGGATGTGCCACTTATCATCAAGGATTCATGGCAATACCCAGAACGCGACGAGGAAGGCGACTTATTGCGTGAGGCGACCGCCAAAGGTGTCGTAAATATGGCTCGATATTATCACCACGAGACGGTTTGGATCCACGGGACAGCCGACGACATTCGGGGCAACGTTCGAAGGGGATTAGACGTCACCCTCGGCGTCGTCATCGCAAGCAACGGAAGGCTCGGAGTTCATGTCTAACACGGTCCCGGCGGGCCAAGAGGTCTCGTTGCGGCCAAGGTCGTCCTGCAGGGCCACGGCGGTGCTTCGTAGAGATGAGGAAGACGAAGACGACGGGTCGGACGTCAGCAAACGGAAAGATGGCCCATCGAGCGGCAGCTCCGAAGAGGGGGGATGAGGAAGAGGAGGAGGATGCTGAGATGTCAGAGTCGGCACCTGCCAAGCAATACTGCACGCAGGCTTGCCTATTGGGCCTCAAGAGAGGCTGGAATCTTCATGGCAACTGCCCTGACGTGCTCCCGCATCGTACCGCTGAAGGTGGCACCCGGCACCCTATCGACGCCGATGAGTTCGCCCGCCTAGTGGGCAAGCGGCTCCGCCAGAACCCGTATCGAGACTGCGAGGCGTTAGATGGCTGGGACAAGACGGGAGCGACGGGTGTGCTCTTCAAGCTGGAGCTGGTGCCGTACGGGTACACATTTGTCGGCAAAGGAATGCTGCCTGGCCATCCCCGCCTCTTGGAGCATGAGAGCCGTATCTACGCGCGGCTCGACAGGCTCCAGGGGCGAGGTAGTACCGGTGCACCTGGGATTCGCGCGGCTAGACCCGGGCTACATACTCCCTGGCGGGGCCAGGGTCTTCCACATGGCGGACACGGTGGCGGCGGGCGCTGGCACGGCAGACCTGGCGGCGGAAGTACGGCGTTCTTCGCAGGCCGTCTGGGCCGAGGGCGTCGACCACGGCGATGAGCGCGACGCCAACCGACGTATCGTCTATCTTGCTCCGACCAGGGCTGCATGAAAACTATGCAAAGTAACCAGTATTTTAATAGACACTTTTAAGCAACTATCATCAATCGATGCATGAATAGGTTTTGGCCGTTGGTGGCCTGTTGTCACGAGCTGCGATCGATCCAAGAAATGGCGTAGCCCAACCTCCTGCCATTCCCAGGCTCTTCTCTATTAGACCACACAAACCCACAATGCTAGCTGTCCGCATGCCAGGAGATTGATGTGCGGATAGGCCGGGCCTTAGATTATCGTGAGACAATAGAAGGTCTAATATCCGCACACAAGCCTACGCCTGTGCTCCTCTGCGCACCCACGCCCACGGAGCAGAGTGTGCGGAGAAGAACAGTTTGCACAGTGGAGGGTGGAGGGCCATGAGCAGAAAGGAGCAAAAGCTGCAGTGCACCTCGCGTGCGGGGGTCAGTGCACGTCTAATCACGAGGATTCGTGGTGGTGAGCCACGACCTTCCACTGATAACTACCAGCCTTGCACCCCTCCCAATAAACGCTGCATTTACGGGCGGTGCTAGAGACTCGGCTTCACTAGCGTTAAGTCCACACTCTTGGCCCCTTTGCAAGCTTGGGCGGGGGGCGCGAGCTTGGGCGGCGCGGGCTGCTAATCTTAAAGCTGTCAGTTTGGCTTAGAAAGTGGGGCGTCACTGTTTTGCGGGCTCGTTGACCCCAACAAGACCAAGAAGGTTTCCGTGACGGAAGCAACACTCTGCAAGTCCCAGTGCACCAGTCAGTAAAGTGAAATTGTGGGGCTTCGGGTGATTATGGAAGAACCGTACGAAACGAAAATAGCTTAGCGCAAAGGCCCTCTGGGGTGTGTCCCCCCGGGCGAAATAAAATCCATCCATCCATCCTCGCATGCACTGGCAGCTCACCCAAAACCACATTCTCTCGCAACCCGTTCTACCACTTACCTTAAATAAACTCAGTGATGGCGCCACAGGTTACCAGTTGGGAGGAATTGCTTTGGGTGTCTGAAGAAGTCGATGAGGACACCGGAGATTTCCAATATACCATATTCGCAACGGTGGAAGATAACATAATATACTACGGCCAGTTAAACAAGCCAAAGGTAGGCATCTCATTTCAGGATGTCACCGACTCCCTTGCTCGGCTTCCCGATGAGGAAATCTTTCCCCGGTGGCCCCAAGACCTCACTCTCACTATTGCCCCTAAGGAGCTCCCACCAGACGTATTCGTTAAGCGGCTTAGGCTAGCGCTTTACGATATTTTCTTAGAGTATAAAGTTATATACCTCCTCCCTAAGGGATTAGTAGAAGAGGCAGAAGCAATAGAAGTACTTTAGAGCTAACCCCACCTAAGTATTATTAGATACTATAGCTGCCTTATGTAATAGGGCTATATCGCTAGACTTATATTTAACTAATACCTCTATAATTTAAATAGTTACCTAAAGAATAGCTATACTATCTAGAATAAAAAACTCTTTATTAAATTACTAAAGTTAGCAATTTATTATTTATATTTTATTTAGCTAGGCTTATAATGATCTTAACTCTATAAATATCCTTATAATAGAGAATAGAAGGCCTATTCTAATTAACTTTAGCTTAGCTTGTAGAATTAAGGAGAAGTTATTAACTAGCTATAGTATAAAAGATTAGATTAATTATAAGATAAAGGACTATATAATATTAGAGATGCAGTATAATACTTTAGCTCTCACTAAAATTCATATATAGTTAGATAACCTAACATTTAAAAATTAAATAACTATGTTGTATATTTTGAAGCTAGCAGCTAGTAGCTTTATATAGCTGGATAGTAAAGGCTGAATACAGTCTATAGTATATAGTAACAGCATAATTTACTAGTTCTATATTCTAGAGTATAGCACCTTAGTATAGATAGAAGAGGAAGAAGAATGTCTGGATAACCTATAGGTTTAAATTACTCACTCTTATCTCTGCTATTAATCACCTAACTGCCTAATAGTAAGAGTTTAATAAAGGCTACTGTAGTTTGTTTAATAAGTGACTGTAATTCTCTAGATCGCACTACTTATAGTATATAAGAAACAAGTTATTACGCTATCTTTACTATCACTATTATAATTAATTCCAGGCTGTCTAAGCTATTTAAGGGAGTAAGTGTCTAAAAACATCAGGCAATAATTCCTTCCTGAAGAAGAGCTTTCTTTAATACTTTCAGTATTAGAAGAGGCTTTAAATCCTAAAAGACTCTATAGGTATTCTTCTTAGAAGTATAAATATTATTACTCTTATAAGAAATAACTCTATCCTCTCCCACCTAAAAGAACCAGCCTGTAGTAATCTGTATAGAGTTAAGCCTAAGGACATCTTTAGTATCCATTATTAGAATACTCTAAGGCCCCAACTAAAAGCTCAGTATTAGTCCAGTCCTTAGAGCTATCTAAGAGTTATAGAGCAACTAAGCCTATAAGGTTGTTAAAGTACAGAAACTCAGCAAGCTCTTAGAAAAATACCTTAAGAGTCTTAACTGTATTAGATAGAGCTTTATTCTTCTAGAACTTATATAGAATGAAAGCTCTATTAGGCTGTAAGTAAAAGATATAGCTATAAATAGGCTTTATAGCCAGCTCCTCTACTGAAATAGATTTAGTCTAATAGAATTTAGAATTACTTAAAACCTAGACTTAAATCCTATATAGAATATTGCCCTTAGGGACCTAGAAATAAGCATACAGAAGATAAATACTAAAGGTATTATAGGTATTATAGTAAATAAAAAGCTTAACTAAGTTCTTTAGTATAGTATTAGATAGCTCTAGCTAATTCTTAGGCTGAAGAAGATTATTAGAGCTGCAAATTGAGTTAGTACTAGCATAAAGACTACAGATAGATCTAAGGAGCAGTAAGATATATACATTACAGGAGTCTGCAAAGTCCTCAACAGTAGGCAAGTAATAAATACTGGGATATCTATAGTAGTAAGAGTTTAGGCAGTAGCCATTTTGATAAATTAATAAGGTAAAAGAGATAGCTTAATTGAATAAAGGGGTTTATATACTGATTGTAAGAATTAATATTAATAAAAAAGTTTGCATATTGAACTACCCTCCGAGAGGACATCGCACTGCTTTTATACTCGAGTCGTCTAGCTTTCTGGCACGGCAAAATCCAGGACAAACTGCCAGCTGTTAGTTGCTGTCTCCAGCCTGATTACCACATCAAATATCGGTATCCCATTCTCGTTATCTCAGTGATGAAGCTTAGCCTCAGCCTCAGGCAGCGTATAAAATTGGCCCCTAATAGGCACCCATGGGCAGCCACTACTGAGTGACCCATACTTCCCATAAATGTTAGTGGTAACTACCTGTGAGTATCCAACTTCATACTCTGTACACGTGTCGCCCGTTCTTGCATCAAGGATGGCTGAAATAAGAGGTTGCTGCCTAATTCAATGCATGTTGGTTGTTGAATATGTTAGTAGTCCACAGCACCACACAAACGCATAAAGGTAATCATAAATACCCCACTCGCTAAAACCTTCCACCACGACTGTCTTTTCACGCTTCAACCTCTGCTGTCAGCGCGATCCAAGAAACTACACTTTGATAATAGCTCAGACTTCTTGGGCCGAACAGGTTACCAACCGCTTTTTTGACGGCTGCAAATCGCCGTCCCAGATGCAATATAACGAAATTGCACAATCCGTTTCTAGTGCGTTAACGGTTAGCTCTGTAGACAGCCCAGGCTTAATAAGCTACACTATCGTCTGCAATAGGCACTCTAGGCTACAATAAGATCTTATTATATCCTTTAAAGAACTAGAGGCTATACTCAACGAGGAGATAGTAAAGTTGGCCAAGAAGATCTATAGCAACCTTATACTGAATTCAGTCTATTACGGGAATATCAAGAGAGCTAATCCGCTACTATCCATCTACTCTATACTCTATTTAAGAGGCTTATTCTATATTAAAGTTCTGGCTTTTTAAGTTAAAATAGAGCCTAATAAAGAAGCTAAGTATAGAGTCTTTATTAAGTATCTAGCTTAATAAACCCTATGTAAGCTAAATACTATTTAGAAACTATCTTACTTATAACTTTAAGGTATTTTATATATAATATTAGTTCAGTCTGCAGCTAGTTAACTATTAAATCTAAATAGAGCAGTAAGATAGAATCTATAAAAGGCTTATCCAGCTTATAAAAGAATTACTATTATCTATTCTACTAAACTTAATACTATTTAAGCTTATTAAGAGTCTTCTCTTACTCTTCAGTTAAGATTACCTATAAGTTCTTATATATAGTAACTTCTTAATAACTAATATTCTAGTCGATAAAAATAAGTTCAGAATTATAAGAATTATTAATTAATTTAGCAGGCAAAAGGGACGAAGAGGAAGAAAACAACCCCAAATCGGTAGCCTATTAAGGGCATTGATAAGGAAGCTGCTGGAAGGACTGCTGACTGCCCGGACCACAAGAAAGGTCAGGTTGGCAAGGCAAATAGGATGATCTGGACAGCAGACGGCAAGGTCTCACCGAGGGGTCAAAGCAATCAATAAAGTTAAAGAAGGAAGAAATTTAGATATCTCTAGTCTGCTATCTCTCAAGAAAAGAAAGGATAATTGATGGATGATCCCTCTAGCTAGCTGGCTGCTTAACAGCTTTTTATGTCCTGTCTTAAAGTTAGGCTGGAAGTCTAGTCAGATAACAGTCCGAATATGAGCTAATTCCAGCCAGCTTAGCTGCCCTAGCAGCTAGCTAGTCTAAGGTTCTAGACTTCAAGAGTCTCAGATAACCCACCTCACTAGTATCCCGTCTCTAAGCTAGGCTGTCAGCCTAGATTGTGGACCGAATACGAGCCGAATCCAGCCAGCTTGGCTGTCTGACCAGCTAGCTTAAGAGTTCCAGACGGCCTGCCTCATTATCTAGATAACCTTATTATTAGAGTAAAAAAAGACTTTTTACTCTTAATTTTTAAGAGATTTTATAAGACTATTTTAATTACAGTTATAATTCTTATTTAACTTTAGTCTTCTATTTTACTAATTAACAGACTGCTATAGATCTTATTAATATCTTACTATCTTTATTTTCTATAACTAACTTAATAGAGTATCTAATTAGATACTTTTCTATTAGAAGATATAAGCCTTAAATTAATCTAACTATATATATATAGTTTAATATAGCTTTAAGCTAACTAATTAAGATATCTATATAATGCTTTTCTATATACCCTCCTAAGGAATAGCAGATAATTTAAGTGTTAGCTGTTAACTTTTTCTACTGCTAAATTAGAGGTTATAGTAGGGCAGTAAGTTAATTAATTTAACTTATTAAGAAATTAATTAATATACTTTTAAGCTGTTACTACTAGATAAAGAGAGAAAAGTATAAAAAAAAAAGAATAATAAGAAGTGGAAAAAAGAGAGAATTAAAACCTCCTTAAAAAGACTCTAAACCTATAGAACTATTAGAAAGATAATAAATTAACCCAGTAGAAATAGAGGTATAAAGCTTAATTAAAGCTTCTATACTAAGTAAGATATTAATAGATACTTAAACTCTAAACTATACTACTTACTACTACTTTAACTTTTTTACTTTAAAAGCTCTAAAGAAAAAGAGTATATACCTAAACTTAAAAGTATCTTATAGTATAATATTATTTAATTTCTATTGCTATAGAAACTCTTTATAAAGATAGGAGTTTTATTCTTCTTTAGTAAGCTATAAGTAGAGTAAGAATAAGTAGGAAATAGCTAGATAGAAAAGTATAGCTATAATAATTATAATGTAGCTTTTTATAAAGAACTAATATCTAGCTATTTTGGCTTTATTAACTTTATATAGAATAAAAAGCTAGAACCTAAAGGATAAAAATATAAGAAAAGAAAACCTAATAGAAGAAAGAAAAAGAAGAATAATAGAAATAAGAGAGAATTATCAGAATAATAATTATTTTAAAGAGAGAGATATTATCTAGAAATATAGAAGGAATAAAATTAAGAAGTAAGAGTATTAATTAAAACCCTCTTTAAATATTTCTAGCTGATTTTTAAGAGAATTTTATAACTACTATAATAACTATTTACTATAAGTAGATAAAACTCTTTCTAATTATTCTATTATTTCTTTTTTTTATTTATATTTACTTACTGCTTTTCTATTTACTTAAGAAAGATATAATAATAAGTAAGTATTTATTTTAATATAGTTAGCTAAAACTGTATCTAGCAGAAAGAATTACTCTCTAATAAATAAGGATTTTTACTAATAATATTTATATTTTTAATACTACTATAAATATAAGAAAAAAAAGAAAGAGAAAGAAGATATCTAATTTAATATTAATAAGGCTAATAAGTTAGAAACTAATTTAATCTGATAAGTATATAAAGTTACAGTTAGTACTCTTTATATCCTACTAAAAGGAATCTTTATTAAGTTAGATATTAATTAAGTTAATATCTAAAATTAAGAAGATAGATTTAAAACTAAAAGATTTATTAGGAAAAAATAAAATAACTAAAGAGTTAGAGTTTTTTATCTCAATCTATATATTTAACTGTATTTTTAAGGGGACTAATATTATAAGTTACTTATAGATATATAAGAACTATATTAAAAGCTAAGTCTACTTAGATAAATAGAAGATATAACTAATAATATACTTTATCTATAAAGATATTAAAATAAAAATACTTAAGGTTTATAAAAGTAGTATTTAGGAGATAATTAAGATAAAGCTTCTTAAAGATTTTAAGAAAAAAAAGATAAAAAGTAATAGATTTAACCCCTTTAGAAGATCTTAAAGATAAACATTTAGTCTATAAGAAATATATCTAACTTAGAAGTTCTATTTTAGCTTAAGATTTATTATAAGCTATATAGAGCTTTAAATAATAGAGGGAAATTTAAAAAAAGGAAATTTATATACTATCTTCTATATCTTACTCTATAAGGTTATTATTTAGGTATATTAATAGAAGAATATTTCAGTTTAAAACTTATAATTTAAGATATATAATACTATAATTAATCTTATTATATACTTACTAGAGTAAGATCAGTTTTTTAAAAACCTAATTAAGAAACTTTAAAAGAGAGAATTTAGCTTAAATATAAAGCTAATAGAGAGAAATATAGAATAACTAAACCTATAACTAAACCTACTAAAAGCTAACCTAGCAATTAAGTTTTTTATCTATTTAATCCAGAATATAAGTATTAATATTATAAAGAGATATAAAAATCTAAAAGCTAAAGTTATTACTATACTTTAAAATAGCCTTAAAAAGTAGAGGTTTTTTAATTTTTCTATTACTAACTACCAGTCTATACTAAAGGTATTCTTTAGGAGGGATAATTATAATTTCCTTATTAATACTAACTATAGTTAGAAGTAGATAAAATACTTTTACTGTAGTATCTCTAGGTATTTTCCAAATTAGTACTTTAAGCTATAGAAGGATAGAGATACTAGTTACTATAATTTTAACTCTAAAGTAGGTATAGTTTAAATAGGTTAAAGGAAAGTTAATCTCTCTTTTAAATTAGTCTAGTTTAGCGGGCGAAAGGGACGAAGAGGAAGAAAACAACCCCAAATCGGTAACCTGATAAGGGCTCGATAAGGAAGCTGCTGGCTGCCCGGACCGTAAGAAAGGTCAGGTTGGCAAGGCTGTAAGGGCGATCCGGGCAGAAGACGGCAAGGTCCCGCCGAGGGGTCAGTGTGATCAATAGAGTCAAAGAAGGAAGAAATTCGTATGTCTCTTATCTGTAGTCTCCTGTGTGTAAGATGATGAGAAGGTCCTGCCAGCTAGCCGGCTGCTCGAGGGCTTCTTATATCCCGTCCCTAAGCTAGGCCGGGGTCCGGCTAGGTTACAGACCGAATACGGGCTGGATTCAGCCAGTTTGCCCAGAGTTCAATTTGGGCTGCCTTACTAGAAAATAGAATATCTTAGAGGAGTTAAAAAGCTTATAGTTATATAGATAAAGAAGTTTTTAAAATCCCCTGCTATAAAGTATCTAGATAGACTTACTGCTAGATTTACTATTGGAAACTGAAACTCTAATTAAAAAAAATAGAAATTAGTAACTAATTTTATAAAGAAGAGTTAAAACTCTTTATTTAAGAATCTAGTTATTAATAGAATTAGTAGAAGAATAAATAAGTTAATTTAAGGTTATTAGAAGGATCTAACTGCTAAATCCAATATTATTCTAATTAATAAAAGAGCTAATAATAAGCTTACTATAATTCTAAATAATAATATCACTTTTAATACTAAAGTTAGTAAGAGATAAAAAATAGAAGAGAAACCTAAAGATACTAAAAGAGACTAACTTATTTCTACTATAGTCCTTAGAATTCTTTAATCTACTAGACTAAAAAACTAAAAGCTTATTAAAGCTATTATTAGTAAGAAATTTAAGGGTAACTTATATTAAACCTCTTTAATTAAAAGTAGGGCTGCTTTAAGGTAAAAAGTTCTAAGTATAAAAATTAAAGTTACTATTTCTCAAATTATTCTTGTAATAGTTAGGTCTAACTTAGGGGTATAAAGTAGGTTTAAAGTATATAGTTTATAATTAAGTAAATTAGAATATTATAGTAAGTAATATAGATTACAGTCTGATAATAGTAGAATAGTAAATTTAATATAACTAAGTATATTAATAGTTAGTAAAGCTATCTATATATAAAAGTATTAAATAAGTATCTATATACTAAATAGTAATTAGTAGTTTTAGTAGTTTTATTATAATACTTATTAATAAGACTATTAGTCTTATTAATAAAAGTTATAAGTAAAGTACTAATACTTAATCTATCTATATAATAGATTAAGCTAATAGGTATATTGAGAAAAGTAGGTTTATAGAGATTCTGCTAGTTATAACTACTTAATCTTAACTTAAGCTGTAATATAATATCTCCCTTCTAACAGTTTAATTCTTAAGATCTATATATAAAAACTGTAGCCTCTAAGAATATTAGTCAGTATTTATTCCGTTATTTTTATCTATTTAAAATACTAATATAATATCCAGCTGTATTTCTAAAAGGTTATCTACTAAAAAATAGAAGAGTTTAACTAAAGCTTACTATATTTAAATTTTATTTATTAAAGAGTTTAATTATAATAGTATACCTTATTCTTTCTGCTTAGTAAAAGAGTTTTATTATTATATTGTAATAATATTAAACTGTTATCTGGACTATATTTATTAGGGTAAAACTTATAATATGTTAGGTATTTTAGTAGTTATTAGTATATATACCGGTTTTTTCTATATTCCTAGAGTTCTAATAAATAAAAATAGCAAATTAAATTATTATAGAAAAGTATTATATTAAGTATAAAAAGAAAGCTACTAAAAAAGCTTTATTAAAGTTTTATAAGGTACTTAAGGCTACTTAAAAGGAGATTACAGACAGTTTAAATTATTTAGTTTATTTTTAAAAGCAGTAAAACTAAGTTATTTCTTACAGTAAGAAACTTATCTATTATAGTACTTATTTATTAGATAAGTTAGATATAGTAAAGCATATAAATTTAGAGGCTATTATTACTATACAGTTTTTAGTTTATATTAACCTTATTAACTAGAGTTTTTTAAATTTTAATAATTTAACTTTATCTATTTTTAGTATTATTAGTACAAGTTTTTTAGAAGGTATTATATATAGGTAATATTTTTAGCTGGTTCCTACTAATTATTACTTTTTAGGTAGTTTTTTCTATTTAATAAGATATTCAGTCTATCTATTAGTTTTTTTTATATTTAAGAATCTTTTTAACTTTATATTCCTTAAGTTCTTTAACTTCTATTTTTATATTTATTACTAAATTTAGCTATAATAGTGCCTTTTATACTCTTAAGAAGTAAGATATAAAATATAGAGTGAAGTTTAACTTTTAGTAGTAAGTCTAACTGATAGTTATTTTCTGAGATTTTTTCAATAATTTTATAGAGTTTAATATATTTATAGTTCAGTTTTTTATTTTATTATTTTATTTTATTATTTTTTATTATAAAAAGAACTATATCTCCCTTCTAGAAGAATAATCTCTTTATTCTTTTTAGGTTATAGTATTTTTTTATTTAATCTCTAATAAATTTAAGTTTAGTCTTTATTTTTTTATATAGATTTTTCAGTTTTTCTATTATAAGAATAGCTTTAGGAATAATTAATCTATTTTAGCTTATTCTGTAGGTATTAAAAGTAAATCTAAAGTTAGTATATACTAAAGTAAGCTTTATACTTTTATATATTAATATATTATAGCTTAGCTATACAGTTAAAAGCTTTTTAACTTAGTTATTCTATTTGTAGTTAATATAATATTAAAGATACTATTTTAGTATTTAGTTTATTTATTCTATTTATCTATTAATTTATACTTAAAATACTATAGTAAGTTAGTAGTTTAATTCTATATAGTCTATTAAGTTTTACTAAAACTTAAAAGTAAATAGTAGTTTTTAATTAAAGAGAATCTCTATTAGAAGCCTATAAATACTAGTAATATTTTATAAAAAGATATAGGTAAACTGCTCTATATCTGTTAATTTCTAATAGAGTATAAAATAGGAAAATTTTATAAGTCTATCTATAATAATAAAAATACTATTATATATAACTCTAGTTATAGAGTCTTCTAATAGAAGTAGTTTTATAATAAAATCTATAGTAATTAAGTTCTAAAGTTACTTAGTAACTAGTAGGAATTATAATTTTCTATATAGTTTATAGTATTATACCTTAGTTTTATTATATAATAGATATTACTTAGTAATTTCTTTTACTACTGCTTTTATTTTAGGAAATTAATATATTATTCTAACTTATTTAAGGGTTTTATTAACTCTTTAATATCTATATAATAGGTATTTATATATTTCCTATATAAGTTAGTATTATAGTTCTCTAGAGACTTATAATTTATCTATTTTTTTATCTAGAGGCAGTTTGTTATTATATTGCTAAATTTAGTTATAGAGTTTATTATTACTTATAGTAATATAGGTATTTTCTAGGATTTTCTTTTTAATTTTTTCTAAATATTCCAAGCAATTATTAATTGTATATTAAAGTATATCCTAAAGGCTGTATATATTATATATTTTAGCAATAAGCTAGTATAGTATATTAATACTTCTATTATATAGTTCTTTTTTATATAAGTTTTATACTATTTAATACTAATAGTAGTAGGAGATAATAATATATCCATTTTAATATTTAATTTCTTTAGTATATCTATAAGCTTAATCTATAAAGTTTTATATAGAGTTATCTCTATAAATTAAGCTTAGATACTTAAGTTAAAATTGTATTTTTTATATGCTTATAATATACTTCTACTTAAGATATTCTTTAATATTAAAGTTAAGAATCTATTTATTTATTTTAGGCTTATTAATATTAAAGTTAGCTTATTAACTAATAGTATTAACTTATCTATTTTCTGATTTTTTTCTGTAGATAATTATATAGTTAAATTCTATAAGATATTCAGTATATTGTAGTTATTATCTGCTGAGTTTTTTATATAGTTATAAAGTAAGATATATTCTTATAGTTAGTATAGATTTTAATTTTATACTTACTTTTTAAAAGGTAGTATTAAAATTCCTTAAATAAGTTAATAATTATAAGGAATTCTTTATTATAGATAGAGTAATTAAGTTTAGTGCTATATATTTTATAAGAGAAAAAAGCAATAGAATATAACAGTCTGTTATTATTTTTTTAACTAATTTAGGCATTTTATATAAAGTCTAATAAGTCTATCTTAAGTTTAATTTCTTATTTAGAGTTAAAGATTACTAGTATTAGTTTACTTAAAATAATATTCTTAATATTATTAAATACTTTTTCTATAGTAGTATTCTATTAAAAGTCTACTTCTTTTTTAGTAAGTTCTATAAGTAGTATAATATAACTACTAAAGTTTTTAATAAATCTTTAGTAGTAGTTAGTAAATCTGAGAAAAAATTATACTTTCTTAATATTTATTAGTTTTAGCTATTTACTAATTGCAGTAATTTTCTTTAGATTTATTTTAATCTTATTATATAAAATAATATATTTAAGAAACTCTACTTTTACAGTATAAAAGTTGCTTTTTTCTAGTTTAACTAGTAGTTTTATATCTTAAAGTACTTATAATATCTTATAGATATATTCTATATATTCTTTTTTTAAGTTAGAGAAGATTAAAATGTTATTTAAGTAGTATATAATAAATATATCTAGATACTTATATAGTATATTATTAATTATTTATTAAAATATAGCTAATATATTTATAAGTCTAAAGAGTATAATAAGATATTTATAAAGTCTAAACTTAGTTTAAAAGGCAGTTTTCTATTTATATTCTTCTTTAATATAGATAAAATTATATACTTTCTTTAGGTTTAATACTATAAATATCTTTTTACTATAGAGTTAGTCTTTAAGCTCTATAATAAGAGGTAATAGAGTTTAATTTTTAAGTGTAATATTATTTAATTATCTGTAGTCTATAATAAGTTAGAGTTTATTATTCTTTTTAGAAATAAATATAACTAAATATCCAGCTAATAACTTAGAGATTTTTAATATATTCTTTCTGTAATATATCTTTAATATATTCTTTTAGTATATTAAGTTGTATTTTATTAAAGTTAAAGATTTTATAAAATATAGATATTATTCTATCTTTCAGTATAATTTTATAGTTCTATTAACTGAATTTAAATAGTTCTATTTTAAGTTTTTCTATAAAGAGTTTTTTATAGATATAATATTATATTAATATATTCTTAAGTTATTTTTCTTTAGGTATTTCTTTATAATTCTTAAGGGTTTTATTTATCTATATAAACTGTTATTAAAAATATCTAATTATTTTTTAAAGTTATATTTTTTTATCTTTTTAGTATTTATATTATGTTCCTTTTAGAAGTAATAAGATATCTATTATATCTTTATACTAATTTTTACTCTTACTATCTTTAGAAGTTAGAATTAAAGATTTTTTTATTTTTTAAGTTACTTTTATTATTACTAGAGAGAATGTTATTAAAGTTAATATATATCTAGCTAGTTCTTTAGTTTAGTTATAAATTGTATTTTCTTAGCTATAGATAGTTTAAAATAATATTATAATATCTTATAGATATAATATTAAATATAACTCTTTAGTTTTTACTATTAATAAAAACTTTAAGGTAATTAGCTTTATAGGTTATCTATTTATTATTATACTTAAATAGATTACCTTTAAGATTATATACTATATAAAGATTCTTTTTATTTCTCTATTTTAGCTTTAGCTAATTAACTATAGTAGGGTTAATATAATTTACTTCTATTTTACTATCTACTAATATAGTAAGCTATATACTTTTAACTTATACTTATAGCTTAAGTGTTTTTTTTTTACTGATTTTATTATATATAGAGCTTTTATTAGAGGTAGTTCTTTCTTATATATATTACCTACTTATTACTCTTCTATAGATAGTGTTTATTATTTTTTATATATTTTTTATAGTTACTTTAGAGGTATTCTCTACTGAAGTATTCTCTATATCTTTATTTAGATAGTTTTAGTTTCTTCTATTTTTAAAGTTATTAATACTAAGCTTAATTATTTTAGTTAAATTCAGTTTAAGTTAGAAAGTTAAATTCTTTCTTATATATTTTGTTAATATATATCTGGATTTCTTAAGCTTTAATACTATATTATAGATATTTAAGCTTTTTACAGGTTATTATATTTTATACTAAATAAAATTAGATATTCTAAATAGATTCTTTATCTTTACAGTTAGAAGTTATCTCTTTTTATTCCTAATTTTCTATCTTATTTTTTCAGACTTAATTAAGGCTATTTATTCCTCTATAGTTATTAAAGTTAACATATATAATAAGCAAGTAAAACAGACAAACAAATAAAACAAAAATCCCTTAACCTATATCTTTTCAATTTAATTAATTAATTCTTAACCACCCAGTATATTACAATCTAATTCTAAATATAGAATACTTCTTACCCTTTAGGCTCTTCAAAATAACCTAAAATTAAAGCTCTAACATACTGCAGCAATCTATACAGTTAATTTAATAACACTCTAGTATTAATAGCAGGGCATCCAATCTTAACATAATACTATTACAAAATCATATAAGCTATTCAATCTAGAGGAAGAGATTCTTATTTATTTTATTCTTAACCTAGATTTATAAGGATTTTCCCTCTAATTATATAGTATAAAAGAAATAGCTAATTAATTACTTGCTAACTGTAACATATTACTAGTCAGTATATACTAAGCTTTAAACTTTATTAAGTAACACTTAGAGCTTAAGATATATTCTTTTCGGAAATATAACTACTAGAGAGCTAAATACAAAAACCTAATAATTATCTGCAACTAGTTTTAGCTTATAGGGAATATAATCGCAAAGTATAGTATCCGATTAGATAATCTCTATAACTTTAATAAGACTGGCTTTCTTATAGATATAATTGCAAGTAGAATAGTTATTATAGGTTCAGAAAGATGTTTAAAACTAAAATTAGTGCAGCCTGGAAACCGGAAATAGATTACAGTCATCCAGGCGATTAATACAGAAGGCCAGGCAATTCAGCTATTTATTATTAGTACGGGCCAATATTACCTTGCCAACTGGTACTAAGATAGCACCCTCCCGAGCAATTAGGCTATTATAACAACCCATAATAGCTAGACTAATAACAAGATAGGTTTAGAGTGGCTAAAGTACTTTAACTAGTATACAGCTAAGCAATTAAATAGTTACTATTATCTTCTAATCCTTAATAGCTACAAAAGTCACCACTCTATCGAATTTAAGAGATATTGCAAGGAGAAGAAGATTATCCGGCTTTATATACTACCTCATTCTTCTCATCTACTCCAGCCCCTTAATATTAGGTGCTTTAGCATGCTGAAGAAGGCTTATAGTCGAGAAATAGAGCGTCTAATTAGATACTCTATAACCTACATTTCGAAGACCAAGTTCTTTCCGGCCTTCCATACTGTATATAAGGCCACTATGACGGAAAGAAATATTAGAGGGGCTTTTAAAGGAGCTGGGCTTATTCCTCTTAACCCTAAAAATATAATCTTAAAGCTTGATATACAGCTACAGATACTAATACTAGTTAAGAAGGCAGCTAAACTATTAACCCCTTAGGTATTAAGGACCTTAAAGACTATACTTAAGGCTAGATCTCAGTCTGAATACCTTAAAAGATAAATTAGAAGGTATTAAAGTAGCTCTTTAGAGTTAATTCTAAAAGCTCTAAAGTCTCTTACTAAGGGTACTAAGGCAATAATATATAAGAATATCTTATTAAGGACTGAGGTTAAAGATCTTTAAGAGGTAAATAAGATACTAAGCTAGCACTAGAGGGCAAAAAGAACCTAACTACAGAAGAGAGAGGTAATAACAGTAGAGGAAGGAAGGCAGGTAATTAATTAAATAGAGGTTAATATATATAAGTAGTGGCTAAATTGTTAAAAAGTAGTAGTTAAGAAAGGTTAGTGTAACTGGGAGTTTGGTATTATAGTATCTATAGTAAGCCTAGCTATAATATAAAGATCTATTAGGTAGTTATTAAGATATCTAGAGAAGAGTATAGTAAGTAGTTTTAATTAATTAAATAGTTTATAGTATTTTTATTATAATTTTAGTCTTAGAGGTTAGGATTTTTATTTTACTTATTTATCTATTTTACTTACTTATTATATATGTTATAGTTTTTATATATATTATATACTTAATATATAAGAACTTATTTTAAATTTCCTAATTATATTTCTTATAGTTCTTATTATTATATTATACTGCTTTTTTAGTATTACAGTTAGTAATATTTTTATTCTTATATTTATACTATTTTTTTATTTTCTGTTATTTATATATATAGTATTTTTTAGTTTTATATTTTTTAATAATACTAGTGTAGTTAGTATATCTAAATAGAAAAAAATCTTTTTTATCTTTTAGTTATATAATACTAACTTCTATATACTATTTAGTAATTTAAAAATATTTAAGTTCTTTCTATAAATATAATCTCTAAATAGATTTATTATTAACTTATATAGAGTAGCAGTTATAATAGATTTTATCTTTTTTATAAGTTAAGTATATATAGGCAATATATAATACCTATAAGATTTCCTTATAGTTAGAGTGTATTACTGCTATTTTTAAGTTATTATTCTTTTGTTTTTTTAAGGCTATATAGTATAGATTGCATCCTAAAGGTATATTATAGATATAGATATAGATATTAGTATTTTTATTAGGTTTTTATTATTTATTTATAAGGTTATTATATATTTCTATTAGTTTTTTCTATATTTAGTTTCTAAGATTATTAAGAATTTAGTATCTTCTATAGCTAGATCTAAAGTTTTATTTATTTTCCATTTCTGAGTATTTATTAGTAGGAGTAATAATATTCTAGTTATCTACTAGTAGGCTAATATATCTTACTAGATAGGTTTTCTATCTAAAGTATACCTAAAGGGTATTTTTTTCTCTAGTATAGAATTGCTTTTAGAGCTTATTCTTTTTTTTTATATTTTCTGGATATTTTTATTTTTTATTTCTTACTGCTTAAGGGTAGTATAATAGATTTAGGCTGTCTATTAGAAATTAATTTCTCTTATTATACTATAGCTATAGTATAAAATGTTTTATTAGATAAGTTAGTTATAGTACTAATATTATTTTAAGTAGGAATTAATCTCTAGATATTTTTTACTTTCTTTTAGTTGTAATTTTTCTTTTTATTCAGTTTAATTTATTACTCTATTTTAGTTTTGCTATCTATTTTTTAGTACTATATAGCTTATTTCTATTTTTTTTCTCTAGTGTTATTCTTAATTTCCTTAGGTATTCTCTAGATATAGAGTTTAAAGGGTAATATATTATTAAGGTACTTATATTCCTAATTATAGTATTTATAGATTCTATTATATTCTTTATTATATCCACTTTAAGTTATAGTAAGAGTTTTAAATTAAATAGCAGTTTAAAGTTTATTATTATTAGAGTGCTAGTAATTAGTAAATTATATATACTTATCTTTCAGTATAGGCTTATATTTTTAGTTGGATTTTAGGGTGTAATACTTACTTTTAAAGTTGTCTATCTTTCTATAGTTCTAGTATTTAACTTTTAAATAATCCTTTTAGGTAGCTTCTAATTCTATAGGTTTTAATACTATTCTGTAGGAGGTATTACCCTAATACTTTTTATCTTAGTTAGAGTTATTTTTCTTATTCTTTTAACCCTTAGGGTTTTTTTTTTATTTCTTAATATATTATTTAAATAATTAGTTATTAATAGTAATATAGAGGTATATATAGGTATTAAATTCAGTTAGTAGGGTTAAGAATTTTACAGATTTTATTCTTAACTTTATCTTTTAATTCTTAATAGAACTTATCTATTATATTTTTATCTATTTAATTAAACTTTATAGATAGATATCTAAATTCTATAAGGTATTTAGATATTACTTTAGTCTGTATTAACTTTTAAATCTAAATAAGTATATTGTATTTCTTATTTTATTCTCTATATATATTTATAAGTAGCTGTTTATATATATTAAAGCTATTAAATAAGATAGTTATTTTGGGTTTATATTAGTTAGGTGAGTTTTCTATAAAGTCCTTTAGGGTTAGGCCTATTTCTTATTAGACCTTATCTTTTAGTAGTTCTATAGTATATTAAACCTTTAGTAGTTTGCTGCTAAATACAGTTAGATAGTATATATAGTAGGACTTAAGTTCTATAAGATACTCTTTAAGCTCCTTAAAAGTACTATTAAACTTCCTTAGCTAAAGTAACTTAATAGTTTCTCTAATATTATAAGGTTTAAAGATACTTAAAGTAATAATAAAGCTATTAAACTGTTCTATATACTAAGCTTATTTAGTATAAACAGTAAGTTATTTATTAGTAAGATTAATAATATATCCTTTTAGTACTGTAATAGTTACTATTAGTATTAGGTTTAAAGCAGTTATTATATCTATATAGAAGGTCTGAATTTTATTATATAGAGCTTAAAACTTCTTATTATTTTTTGTCTTATTAGTTTTAGCTATATTAGTTAAAGTATTTACTTTTTAATAAAGTTAAAAAATTCTCTTTATATAACCTCTTAAGTTCTTTATTTATTTTGTCTTTATCTAAGGAGAATTTCTTATTATCTATAGTATTATAGTTCTTAGGGGTCTTTAGATATAGAATACTCTTTTTCTTAAAGAATATAGAAATACTAGCTAATAGAGTTATTAAAGCTATAGTAACTAAATTAGAGTATTACTTAGGTTAATATAGTAATATACTAAATAAAGACTATTAATATATAATAATTCGATTTAATTTAAAAGTATAAAGTAGGTTTAAAGTGTATAGTTTATAATTAAGTAAATTAGGATATTATAGTAAGTAATATAAATTATAATCTAGTAATAGTAGAATAGTAAATTTAATATAACTAAATATATTAATAGTTAGTAAGGCTATCTATCTATAAAAGTACTAAATAAGTATCTATATACTAAATAGTAATTAGTAGTTTTAGTAGTTCTATTATAATACTTATTAATAAGACTATTAGTCTTATTAATAAGAGTTATAAATAAAATACTAATACTTAATCTATCTATATAATAGGTTAAGCTAATAAGTATACTGGAAAAAGTGGGTCTATAGAGATTCTACTAGTTATAACTGTCTGATCTTAATTTAAGCTGTAATAATTCTAAATAATCTGGAATTTAAATAGTTTATAGTAAAGAAATTAGCTAATCTAGCTAATAGAGTTACTAAAACTATTTAAATTAACCCTACTCTAACTTATAAAAAAAAACAGACTAATAGAATTAAAGTGAATTTTATTATAGAATAAAGTAAGCTAAGCTTTATAGAATTCTATTTTAATAACTTAACTTAATATTATAGAGTTCTTTCTATTGTAATTAGCTAGAATAAATCCCTAATAATATCCTAAGATAACTTCTATCTTACTTTAGGTAACTACCTAATAATAAATAGTAACTTAATAGCTAAAGTTTCTTATAGAAAGAGAATTAAAGTAGCTAATCTAAAAGTACTAAATAAAATACTTATAAAGGTTAACTTAAGCTTAATTTAATCTATAAATATAAAATTAATCTCTTTATATTAGGATCTTCTAAAGCTGTAAGTAAGACTTAGGAATCTAAATAGTTATATTTAAAAAGCTATTCTTAATATAAAAGCTAAAAAGAATATTATTTCTAATAATATTATTAAGACTAACAGACTGAAGGTTCTATTTAGTAATATTAAAATTATATCCTTTTTAAATAACTATATTACTATAGTAAGAGTTATTTAAATTACAGTCTATTTAGATAATATCTATATTAACTAAAAGATATATATAGCTTTAATATTAGCAGTATCTATTTCTTTTATCCTAAAGATATCTTTTATTTAAAGTATAAAGGTTATCTTTAACTATATATTAGTACCTAAAGAGATATTAATATTCTATTAATTAGGAACAGTTAAGCTTTTATTACCTATTACTGAAAGTATTAAATAGAAAGACTTAATTACTACTTAAAGAGTATTAAAGAGGTTATAATAAGCAGACTGAATTTCTTTAAACTAAAGGTAAGAGATATCTATAGTTTAGAGGAAGATAATATTAAGTATCTTATTAGATATATTAATAAAAAGACAGCTAGAAAAGTCTTTAAGATTATTTTTAAAAACTGGATAAAGAATAATAATCTAATAATAATTAGAGTTAAAAAAGTATACAAATTAAAGCTAGATATTAGCTAAGAGGATACTACAGTATAAGTTAATATAATATATAAAAGAAAGGTAGATAAGATTTAGCTAAAGGATAATATTCCTTCTAATAGATCTATATTAAATAGAAATTTATACTAAAGAGATAAAAAATAAAAAGAAGTTAAAAAGAACCTAAAGAAGAACTTACTTTATTCTAACTATATTACTTTTAAGTTCTTAAAGATTAAGAAAGAATTTAAACTCTATAGTAAGAAACTAAAAGCTCTAATAGATTAAACTATAGATATTTTTATAGATATAGAAAGAGATATCTTCTAATAAATTATCTTTAACTAGAAGAATATATTAGCTTAAATCTTTAAGGAAAAAGGGGAACTTAATTCTAAAATTGTATCTCTATAGGTTATTAAAATCACACTTTATACTGCTTAGCAGGTGGGAAATATAGTAATTTCTTATAGAATTAAAAGAAAGGTTATTAAGCTTTTAAAGCTATAGTTAAAAAATAAAGTTATTAAGGAAAGTTATACTTTCTATAGAAACTTCTAGATATTTATAGCTAAAAAGAATAAAGGCCTATATCTTATTAACTCAGCTAAAAAATATAATGTCTATACTATTAGAAATAGTATGATCCCTTTAGGAACAGATAATTTCTCAGCTGAATTTAAAATATATAGAATTCTTTTTATTTTAAATCTTTTTTCTGGATATAACTAGGTAAAGCTAGCTGAGGAAAATAGGGATCTAATAACCTTTAATATATCTATTAGCCTATTTAAGGCTTTATATACTTCTATAAGAAGCTATAAATTTAATAGCTTAGTTTACTAGAATTATAACAAGAATTCTATTTAATCTATTACTAAATAAAGTAAGAGCTTTTCTAAATAATATAGGTATTGAGAACTTTAAAACTAAGTATAATAGAGAGAAGATTCTTTCTGAAGTTAGAAAGTTTATTCTTAAGTATCTTATTAATTTAGATACTATTCTAGTTAATATTAAGCTTTTTAGCTGCTTAATAGTAGTAAAAAAGTTATATTTCTATTAGAAAGTAGCCCCTTTTATAGAATACCTCTATAGAACTAATAGATATAAGCTTATAGAAGAGAAAGTCAGTAAGATTATTAAGTAGGAAAGTTATAAAACCTAAATTTAAGTAAGAGTTTTTTTTAGGTATTATAGAGTACTATAGAATTTAAATTAAAAAGTATACTTAAATTATAAAGCTTCTTATTAAGCTACTAAAAAAGAACTTTAAGTAGGTTTAAAATAAAGATTAAAAGACTGCTATAAGAATACTAAAGGAAAGAATTATTATAGCCTCTATTCTTATTATTCTTAATCTATTTAAGGATACTAAAGAGGTTATCTTAATAATTAATATTAATATCTTAAGCTAAAGAGCTATTTTAATATAGATTATTTAAGAAAAGTACTACTCTATAAAATTTAAATTTAGAATCTAAATAAAAGCTAAAAAGAAGTATAATATAATAAAGCTAGAATATAAAAGAGCTCTCTATACAATTAGATATATAAGGATATAGCTCTATAGATACTCCTTTATTCTAGAGATAAACTCTAGAGTTTTTATTAATTAGCTTAATAATAAGGCTAATAATATTCTAAAAGCTATAGTTATTTAATAGATTAGTTACCTTTTAATTTTTAACTTTACAGTTAGATATATTTAAGGAAAGAAAAATCTAGTTACAGATAGTCTATTAAGAAAAGATTTAAAACCTTCTAACCTCTTATATTAAGAAGCTAAAAGTAATATTAAAAATAAGATTAATATCTGCCTTAATTTAGTTCTCTTCAGTCTAGAAGATAAAACTCTAGAAGATAGCTATAAGAGAGAGTAGCTAGTCTTAGGGAAATACCTAACTTTCTTAAGATAACTTAAGGAAATCTCTATAAGAGACTTTAAAAAGCTAAAAAGAAAAATAATATAGTTCTATATCTAAGGAGGTTAAATCTAGAGATAAAGCCTAAAGCTAGAGAATAACTCTACACTTATTATAGATAATAATAATCCTTAAAAGTATCTTATTATATTCTGCTATCTAAAGGGAGGTTATAAAAACTAAAAGGCTACTATCTAAATTATATACTATTGCTATTTCTAGTAAGAGTTAAAATACTTAGTAAAGATAGTTATTTAAATCTATTTAATTTATTAAATTTATAGTACTTAAAGAGTAGCTGAGATTTCTAAGCCTATAGCCTTTTAGTATTCTATAATAAAGATATATATTAATAGGCAGTATCTGCCTTTAGATAAAAAGATGAAATTCCTACTTAAAGCTAGATATAATATATCTAAATAGATTAAAGCTATACTATACAGTAATCTAATAGCTGTAAATATCAGAAAGTTTATTAAGAGGATTATTTATTATTATAGTATATTTATAAAGATTATTACTAATAATAGAAGTAAGCTAGCTAAAGAAATCCCTAATAAGCTAGAAGACTTAGGAATTATAATATTTAAGATCTCCTTTTATAATTTTAAGTTAAATAGGCTAATTAAGGTAGGTTATATATCTATAACTAACTATTTTAAAAAGCTTAAAAGACTAAAAAAGTAAGTAAATCTAGTGGACTAAGTTCTACTTATAGATAGATTTACTATTTAAGAATCTTATAGCTATTTACCCTTCTGGATTTTTTATAGATAGAAGTCTATTCTACCTATAGAAGTTAACATTCTAACTTAAAAACTTATTAATTAAGATAAAGTTTAAAGTAAGAATAATATTATTCTAGTTAAAAATCTAAATTCTAAAAAGATAGAAAGAGAATCTAAAAGCTGCCTAAGTAAAAATTAAGAAATATAGAGAGACTCTAATAAGAAAGATAACTAAGTTTAATATCTTTAAGCTTAAAAGGATACTATTAGTATTAAAGGATTTTATTCTTCTCTATAATATTAAAACTATAATAATCTTTCTTTAGCTATTAAGCTAAAGCTAAAATAGAGAGAACCTTATAGAATCTATAAGGCCCTAAGAGAGACTAAAATCTATATTCTTAAGACTCTTAAAGGAATAAAAATAGTAGAAATCTACTATAGGGACTAACTTAAAGCTTTTATAAAGAATAATTAGAGCTAGTAGATTTATCTAAATAATCCTAGAAACTGAGGGCTATTTCCTAATAATAAGAATATAGAATTTAATAAAGAAGTATCTAATAATATAACTTATTAATCTAGTGAGTTTAAATCTTTATTAAATAACTCTAAAATAGAGTATATTATTTAACTATAAAAGAAACCTAAAGGTAACTTTTAAATCTATATTCTAGAGATACTAAAGAAGGCTAGAAACTAGTATCTAGCAATCTAAAGTATCTAATTATATACTTAAGATATAGTGTTAGCTGGAAATAGTAGTATTACTATATAGAGAGGCAGATAGAGGAGGCAAGATATAGAGTTACTAAAGAAACTTAAATATAATAAGTTTCTACAGATAAAATCTAATAAAATAACTGCCTAAAGGGAACTTAATACTATAAATAATATCTTATAATAAAGAGAAATAGTATAGAGGGAGTCTATTTAAAAAAAGAAGAGAGTAATACTAACTAAATAGTAATATTATTCTTTAGGTATTTACTACTAATTATTTATTCTATAAAAAAATAGAAAAAAAAACTATTTTTTTTTCTCTTTTTTAATAGAAAGAAAGAAGCCTATTAAAACTGACTAAAAAGTCTGGTATTTAGTATAAAAAACCTAGGCAGAAATAACAGAAGTCTATTAATAGATCTTAAAATTAAAAGTACCTCTAGCCTCTAAAGGATACTCAGTAATAATATAAGAGTAAGAGTGAGAATTAAAGATATTAGAAGTATAAGCAGTTAATATATTTGGAATTATAGCTTTCTCTTTAAGAGGAAACTTTTAAGAATCTTTCTAATAACTAAATACTATATACCTATAAAGAAACTTCTAGTTGCAGTCTAAATAGTTATATACTATAAGCAATTAGTATACTAACTATTTATAAAGCTAGAAATTAAAATATAGATATAAAAAGAAGTTAGAATATACTTATTAAAGTAGGTAGTTATTAAAAGATAACTGTAAATATAATAACAATATATAATTAGATTAATAACTCTAATAAAAGTAATAATAAGAGCCTTAAGAAGGTATAGTTAAGTGGGGAGGTTAATAAAGAAGTATCTGCCTAAATAAGCTTAGTTAGCTGGAATAAAAATAGATTAAAGAATATAAGTAGCTAAGAGCTTTATACTTATATTAAGAGATAAATTGCAAAAAGAAAGCTATTAAAAGAACTAAATAAAGAAGATTAAATAATTACTGCTAGAAGGAAATTAAATATCTAACTTAATATATAAAGGGCAGCCTAGTTAATTAAGAGCCTAAAAGCTATAGAATTAAACCCAGAATATCTTTAGGGTCTAAAAAAGTATTTTATTAAATAACCTAACCTAATAGAAGGGAGATAAAGAACCTTATTAAAGTAGGAGTTAAGAAAAGCTTTAATAAAGAGAAAGACTTAAGGAGAATATTATTATAACCCTTCTAAGAGGTACTGCTTTAATATTTAAAGTTATTAGCTTTTATACTATACTTAATAAAATAATAGATATTTAGAAGTTTCAAATAAGAAAGACTAAAAAGAAAGATAAGCTTATTTTAAATAGAAGTTATTAATAATAACTCTACTGCTATAGCAATAAGAAAAAAAGAGAAGTTTAAGATAAGATAACTAGAAAATCTTAATATTAGGATATAGAAGGAAAAATAAGCTTTAAAAGTAATAACTTAACTTTAAGACTAAAAGAGTAAGACTTTATTATAAGATAAAAAAAATTATAAGAAGTAGGTATTCTTATTTACTATAACTTATAAAGAAAATACTATAAGAAAGTCTAGAGAATAAAGACTGTTATTACTGTAATTTACTATAATAGAGAGAGTTAAACCTCTATAGTATAAAGACCCTTAAATATACAGTCTCTTAAAAATACTAATATATATACATACTTCTTACACTCTAACTGCTATATAAAATTAATACTGTAACTTAAGCTTCTATATAGTAATCCTCTTCTAATTAAGCTTAAATTTTATTAGGGATTTTATTTCTTACTTTTCTTACTACTTAACTAACTTTTAAAATTATTACTACTCTATAAGATACTATAAGTAATAGCTATCTTTAGGAAGAATATAAAGAAAAAGAAGCAGTTTTATTATAACCTAAAGGTACTAACACTCTATAAAGAGATTATCTATAATAAAGAGAGTTAA
This sequence comes from Ilyonectria mors-panacis, assembly GCA_002991585.1. NCBI lineage: Eukaryota > Fungi > Ascomycota > Sordariomycetes > Hypocreales > Nectriaceae > Ilyonectria > Ilyonectria mors-panacis. The sequence goes on from PPHJ01000020.1 coordinate 135,139, forward strand.
AAGAGCTTTCTTTATTCTAAAGAATACTTTATAAAACTGCTGCTATATTTCTACCTTAAATAATAACTAATTTTCTTTCTATTTTAACTAAACTAATTCTATTAGGTTACTAATAGAACTAATTACTTTATACTAGAAAATTAAAACTTAATTAAAAATTAAGTTAAAAATGTTAAATAATACTTTAAGTTCAGTAAGAAAGACTTTAGACTTTAGGCTAATTATTATACTAATCTTTAGAATCTATTATTTAAGCTTTAAATAGAGGAGATATTAACTAACTTCAGCTTTATTACTTTTTATATAGATAATAACCTACAGATTAAGAGACTTTATAGCTATTACTCCTTACAGCCTAAATATTAAAACTTCTATACTTAAAGCTAATAAATAGAGATAGAATAAGTATTTAATTAAGCTTATAAAAGAGAATACCTTAATTATAAAGAACTAGCTTACTATTAGATTTAAGTCTTTTTACAATATTTTTTTTAACTATTAATATCTTATTAGTATTATCTATTTTAACAACTAAATACACTAAACTGCCTATATTTAGAATGCTTAAAAAGCCTATCTTTATATTTTTAATATATTAAATAAAGTAAAGAAGGAATAATTTATTACTCTTAGAGCTACTTAGTAAGAGATTATAGCTCTTAATAGTATTCCCTATAACTTTATAGTTTTTAGTATACTAGCTTCTTATTAGAAAAATAGATAGAAGTATAGCTATTTATTAATCTTTCTTATTACTCTTACTATTTAAAGTTTAATCAGCCTAACTAAATAATAGATAGTAGGAGGAATTACTATAAAGAAGATAGTCTTTAATAAGAAGGGGGATATACCTACTGGAGTCTCCTTTAACTTATAATTTTAAAATTAGAAGTTTAATTTAGAGCTTAAAAAGAAGCTTAAGAAGAAGTTTAAAAAGAAAAAGTAGGAATTTAAGAGTACTAGCTCTTTAAATTTAAATTAAATTAAAAGCTTCTTTAGGTATATAATTATAGAAGAGGTTAGTATTTAAGACTTAATATACTGCTTAAGATTCAGACTGAATAACTAATCTATTATTTAATTTTTTAATACTCTCTATTAACTTATACCTGCTAACTAAAAGCTTAAAACTTCTAACCTCTTTATTAATTTAAGTGGATTTCTAATAATTATTTAGTGAGGTATTAGGCTGAAGAAGCTTTCTAATATCTACTGACTTATCTTTTATCCTATAGTATCTTTCAGCTTAAATTTCTACTATACTATAATATACTAATTTAATACCAGTAAGATTCAGTTTATAATACCCAATAAGCTTATTAAGATATTTACTAAAAGAGGATTTATAATTAGAAATAGACTGCTTAAGTCAGCTAGTAACTAAAAAGAAAGTATTATCTTTCTAGGTATAACTATATCTCTAAAAGCGCTAGTAATCTTAATTTTATTAACTAAAAAGCCTCTTTCTATTACTAAGTTCTTAAAATCTATTAAGTTAGCTTCTAAAGACCCTAAAGAATTTAAGTCTAAATTAATAGCTAACCTTATAGAAGGAATTAAAAGTATTAAAACCTTATTAATATTCTTACTTAAGCTGAGCTCTAAATCTTTAATCTTAAGCCTAAGTCCTTAGATACCTACTAGAAGTAATATATTAATAAAGAATATACCTAAAGGGTCTATAAAAAGTAATATCTTAATAAGGAATACCTCTTTTAGTCTATCTTATCGATAGGAGACCTATATAACTAAATCTATAACTGTCTCTACTATCTAATTTATTAATAGAGTAACCTCTATATTTTTATTAATAATTAGGCAGTTCTATAAGGCTGAATTAACTTTAATAATATTACTATTAGCAATAGTATAAAAAAGATAACTATTAATACTAATTCTATAGATCTCTTTTATATTATTAACTAATCTATACTGTTCCTGCCTAAATTAAAAATCTATATAACCTATATCCCTAAAAGTCTAATTTTCCTATTCTAATAGGATAGATTTATTAATACTGCTTATATAGATATTATCCTGTCTGTTATTATAAAGATCAGTTAGAAGGAGTAATACTATCAGTATAAAGCCTAAAAGTAATAGCTAACAGAAAGATAGTTTATTTTACTCTAATAGAAGGAGGAGATTATAGATAGAGAGACAGATTAAAATAGGGATTTATATTATAGAAAGGAATTAGTCATAAGAAGTATATTATAAGATACTTCTCTATAATATATAATATTTCTTTAGTTAGGTTTCTAAGTAGGAAGGTAGTTATAATATATATAATTCTAATCTAATTGTAGATAATTACCAGATTATAAGGGAGGTATATAGCAGGCTGTCTGGAACGTTTAGGCTAGCTAGTTACTAGTAGGGATATAATAGAAATAAGTAGGGGAGGAAGCTGTATACAGAAAGAAGAATTATTATTATATTTTTTATTGAATTTTCTTTTTAATTAAAGAGATAGTTATCTAGACAATCTTATTATTAGAGTAAAAAAAGACTTTTTACTTTTAATTTTTAAGAGATTTTATAAGACTATTTTAATTGTAGTTATAATTCTTATTTAACTTTAATCTTCTATTTTACTAATTAATAGGCTGCTATAGGCCTTATTAATATCTTACTATCTTTATTTTCTATAACTAACCCAATAGAGTATCTAATTAGATACTTTTCTATTAGGAGATATAAGCTTTAGATTAATCTAACTATATATGTATAGTTTAGTACAGCTTTAGGCCGACTAATTAAGATATCTATATAATACTTTTCTGTATACCCTCCTAAGAAATAGTAGATAATTTAGGTATTAGCTATTAATTTTTTCTACTGCTAAAGTACTAACTATTTATATTTTTATTATTTTAAAAATTCTATATACCTTTAATCTTTTTAATAATATTAAGTAAAGCTAAAAAAAAATTAAAAAATGTTTTTAGTATCTTTTTTAATAAAGAAATTCAATACTTAAATTTACTGTATTTTTATTTATATATATTATAAGTATTAAAGTTTAAATTTCAATTTTAAGATACTTTTTTTCTATTTAATAAAATTCTATTTAACTTCTTTATTTTATAGCAATTTTAAACTTTAATATTTAATAGTTATAAATTCTATAACTTAATTTTTAAAATATTTTAAAATCTTAATAAAGAAAATAAATAATTATTAAAGAAAAGTTAGCCTTTTAATAATAAAAGATATTAAGTTTTCTTATATTTTATTACTTAAAATAAAATTACTATCTTAAGATTATTATCTTTAGAGAGTAAGATTATTAAGTGTAAATAGTAAAATTAAAGTTAAATATATTAAATTAAAACTTAAAATAAAAGCTTATATATTATAATTTTATTATTTAGCTGTTATTTCTTTTATTATTAGATATAATACTAACTATTTATTTTTATTATTTAAAAATAATATATAGTTTTTAATTTATTTAATAATATTAAATAAAGTTAAAAGAAAACTAAATACTTTAGTATTTATATTAGTTATTTCTTTAAGAGTAATTACTTATATAAGTTAGTTAATAATAACCTATAAATATTATATTCTATTAATATTAGTTAAAAGTAAATTTATATTAAAATCTATAGTAAGATTATTATAAAGTTATTAAAAAATAAAAATAAAGTTAAAAGGATTTTTTCTTACTTTCTTTTAAATATAATTCTAACTATAAAAATTTTAATTAATAAAAAGAAAAATTAAGCTATAAATACTCTAATTAAAATTAATATCTTTTTTATAATTATAGTAATTTTATTTCTTTTTAAGTAGCTAGAAGTTATAATATTAAACTTAGGCTAAATAATATAGATATATAATATATTTTTAGTAGTGTTTTGAAGTTTTTTAAAGTAATTTTTCTCTTAAGAATTTAAAAATAGTTTCTATAAGTTAACTAACTTTGAAAACTTTATTTATATTTAGTAATATTAAATTTTTAAATAAAACTTAATAGGAAAATAGTAAGCTTTTTATAAAACTATTATAAAAGCTTTTTAATAAACTTTATTTTAATTTTAAGTTTTTTTTTATAAGAATTATAAGTGTAATTATAAAGAGTATATAATAGTTAGCTACATTATAAAAACTGTAATTTAAATATAAGCTTTTAGTAAAATTACTAAATTAAATATAATTTCAATATATTTATTCTACTTATAGTAGTTATCTACTTTTAATAGTATATTTTATTATAATAGCTAGAAATATTAGCTATAATATTCTTACTATTAAGTTAATATTATAAAATAAAATTATATAGCTATAAGCTTTTAGCTTAATAACTTTACTATATTAAAAAATATTATCTTTTTTATATAATACAGTAAATTTTTATAGTTAGTAATAGTTATTAAAAACTTATAGTATATTAGTTTTACTTTTTATTTCTTTAAATAATATATAGTAATAAATATATTTTAATTATAAATTAAGTAGTTATATTTATATTTAGTAAGTTACTATAAGTAAAATATAATAAAATAGTATATTTTTAAATGGTTTTTTAAAAAAAAGAGTATTACTTAAAGTATAACTAAATAAGTTAGCTTTTAAAAATATCTTTCTTTTAAAATCTTACTATATTAATATAAAAGCTTTATAAAAATACTATTTTAGCTTTTAAAATATTACTTTCTTTAGTAACTTTTAAATATAGAGTATTTCTTTTTTTTATAAGTTCTATTAAAGATATTATAATTTTAAAAGAATTTAATATAATATAATAATAATTAGTAAATTTTAAAAAGCTTTAAACTCTTTTAATTATTATAGATACTTACTATTTATAGATAGTTTATTACTTTTCTAAATTATAAAAATTTCTCTTTTTTACTATTATAATAAACTTTAAGTATTTTACTTTTTTAATAGTAAACTTATATTTCTTAAGATTTAAGTTTAGCTTTACTTTAAAAAAAATATTTAATACTTACTATACTTTCTTTATATAGTTTTTAAGAAATTTTAAAGAGTAAATAAATATATTATTAAGATATATAGCTATAAAGTTATTTAATTCTTTTTAAAAAAATTTAATTAATATACTATTAAAATATAATAAGAGTATTATTAAGTTTAAAAAAAATACTAACTATTTAAAAAACTTAAACTAAATATAGAAAGCAGTTTTAACTTTATACTTTAAAGCTATTTAAATTTTATAAAAAATAGTAACTTCTTAATAAGAAAACATAATATTTAAATTTACTGTATTTTTATTATATATATCATAATTACTAAAGCCTAAATTTAAATTTCAAGCTGCTTTTTTTCTATCTACTAAAATCCTATCTAACTTTTTCACCCTGCAGCTATTTTAACCTTAATAGCTAAGAGTTATAAATCCAACTTATTAACTGCAGACAGTAAGATTATTAACTACAGATAGCAGAGTTAAAATTAGAAGGATTAAATTAAAGCTTAAAGTAAAGACTAGTATATAACAACCTTATTATTTAGCTACTATCTCTTCTGTTACTAGATGTAGCACTAACTGTTTATCTCTATTGTTTGAAAATACTATATGGCTTTAATCTATCTGATGATATTGAGTAAAGCTAAAAAAAACTAAATAACTATTAATATAATTTTATTCTACTATTTAAATAAGGCACAGAGTAAAGTGTAGTATATTATCTTAGATTAGGACTTTATGCTTCCCACTGTAAAAAATCCAATTTCAGCCTCAGTGTTAGGTGGCAC
>PPHJ01000003.1:0-66687 GCA_002991585.1 Ilyonectria mors-panacis
TATTCCAGCCCTACCTCAGTATAGAAAGTATAAACTAGCTACTAGGGGTCTATACCTAAGTATTTATTAATTAGATACTATAACTTATAGTTATTATTGAAGAAATAGAAAATTAAGTAACAGCTTGTCGTATATCTACTGCTGCTACACTAGGTATTTACTATATTTTCCGAGAAACTTTAGTAGGTTAGATAGTAGCTTCCTTTAGGTAACTTATTAAGGTGGTTCTTATAGTGGTAGTATCAGTATAGGGGTTATCCTTTTAGTCGTTAGAATAGTTAGCAGTATGGGTACTAGCAGCTCTGGTGATATTTAGTCTTAGTGACTTTACAGCTTATTTATTAGAGATACTACTACTCCTATAGTAGCCCTAGGCTTATATTAATTGCCTTCTGGATTATCTGAGCGACAGTAGGCCCTATATATTCCTCTATAGTAAACCTCTTATAAGCACTCTGCCTAGAAGCTTAAGGCAGTTAGTAGGTTTAAGCTTTAAATATATAAGGGGCTAGATAGAAGTTTATTCAACAGGCTATTGCCATAAGATTATCTATTAAAGCTAAAAGCAAAAAGAAAGAAGGGAAGTCCTTAGCCTCTAGCAGCTAGAAAGGAATATACTCGCGAGAGTACTAGGCTTGGCTAAATCCCGTCTGAGGGAAATCGCTGGAGTCTCAGTGGAGCCCCAGTGAGGGCTGGGTTCCAGCACAGCTAGAACCCTTACTAAGGCCTCATCTGTAACAGTATTATAATTCTTTAGGAACTTATAGCTTATCTATTTTTTTATCTAAAGGTAGCTTATTATTATACTATTAAATCTTATTATAGAGTTTATTATTACTTCATAATAATATAGATATTCTTAGGATTTTCTTTTTTACTTAGTAGTAATTATTATACTAATAACTCAGTTTATTTTATAATCTATTTCTAAGTATTCTGGGTAATTATTAATTATATACTAAAGTATTTTTTTTTAAGTCTATATATATATTGTAAGTTTTAATAATAAGCTAGTATAATATATTAGTGCTTCTATTATAGGGTTCTTCTTATATAGTTTTATACTATTAGTACTAATAATAATAAGAGATAATAATATATCTATTTTAATATTTAATTTCTTTAGTATATCTATATATCAGTCTATAAAATTCTATATAGATTATTTCTATAGATTAAGTTTAGGTATTTAAGTTGTAGTTATATCTTTTTATATATTTATAATAAACTTCTACTTAAGATATTCTTTAATATTAAAGTTAAGAATCTATTTATTAGTTTAAGCTTATTAGTATTAAAGTTGTATTATTAACTAATAGTATTAATTTATCTATTTTTAGATTTTTTTTCTATAGATAATTATATAGTTAAATTCTAAGAGGTATTTAGTATATTATAGTTATTATCTGCTGAGTTCTTATATAGTTATAAAGTATAAGATATTCTTATAGTTAGTAATGATTTTAATCTTATATTTACTTTTTGGGAGGTAGTATTAAAATTTCTTAAATAAGTTAATAATTATAAGAAATTCTTTATTATAGATAGAGTAATTTAGTTTAATACTATAATTTTATAAGAGAGAAAGTAATAAAGTATAACAGTCTATTATTATTCTTTTTAACTAATTAAGTACTTTAGGTATAATCTAATAAATCTATCTTAAGTTTAATTTCTTATTTAGAGTTAAAATTATTAGTATAGGCTTACTTAAAATAATATTCTTAATAGTATTAAATATTTTTTCTAAGTAGTATTCTATAAAAGTTTACTTCTTTCTTAATAAGTTCTATAAGTAGTAATAATATAGCTACTAAAGTTTTTATAAATCTTTAGTAGTAGTTAGTAAATTTAAAAAAAGAATTATACTTTTTTAATATTTATTAGTTTTAGCTATTTACTAATATAGGATATACACTAGCCGAGGGCTTACTGAGGACTCACCGCACTGCAGCACGGGACCTCCTTATAACCTGTTGTACAGCACGATTGAGTAACGCTAGATTACTCAAATTGGGTTGATCTTTTTGGCCTAACGGCGGGGACGATCTATTGCAAGGTTGGGCATGCCGCCCCAACCCTTACAATTATTCGAGTATGCGTTGGGTCCTATAGCTGTGCGGGAGGTCGTGGGTTCGAGCCGTCGTGCCGACCCGACCTTGTGACTGCAATAGGTTGTGGGGCTCTCAAGGCGTTCGAGCCTTGGGGTTGACAACAGTGTTATCCTTATAGCTGGAGGACCAGCTTAGTCCCACTAGCACACACGTACGGGTAGGGTTCCTTGAGCTGTGGCGTTAGTGGCCCTACACACAGTCTGCAAGAAGAGGCTCCATGCGCCTGAAGCATAAGAGGTCGCTACACCTACTGATAAGTAAGCAGCCCGGGACGTGCTGTTAGAGAGGGGGGGATAATTGTAAGGATATGCGCTAGCCCGAGGGCTTGCCGAGGACTCGCCGCGTGCGGCGCGGGACCTCCCTTATAACCTGTTGTGCGGCACGATTGAGTAATGCTAGCTTACTTAAATTGGTTGATCTTTTTGGCCTAACGGCGGGACAATCTATTGCAAGGTTGGGCATGCCGCTTTAACCCTTATAACTAACTGTAGCAATTTTTCTTTAGATCTATTTTAATCTTATTATATAAGATAATATATCTAAGAAACTCTACTTTTAAAATATAGAAGTTATTTTTTTCTAGTTTAACTAGTAGTTTTTATATCTTAAAGTACTTATAATATCTTATAGATATATTCTGTATATTTTTCTTTTAAATTTAGAGAAAATTAAAATATTATCTAAATAGTATATAATAAATATATCTAGATACTTATATAGTATATTATTAATTATTTGTTAAAATATATAGCTGGTATATTTATAAGTCTAAAAGGTATAATAAGATATTTAAAAAGTTTAAACTTAATTTAAAAGGCAGTTTTCTATTTATATTCTTCTATAGAGTTAGTTCTTAAGCTCTATAATAAGAGGTAATAAGATTTAATTTTTAAGTGTAATTTTATTTAATTATCTATAATCTATAATAAGTTAGAGCTTATTATTCTTTTTAGAAAATAAATATAACTGGATATCTAGCTGATAACTTAAAGATCCTAATATATTCTTTCTGTTATATATCTTTAATATATTTTCTAAGTGCTTTAAGTTATATATTTTATTAAGGTTAAAAAGCTTATAGAATATAGATAATATTCTATCTTTTAGTATAATTTTATAATTCTATTTACTAAATTCTAATAGTTCTATTTTAAGTTCTTCTATAAGAGTTTTTTTATAGATTTAAATACTATACTAGTATATTTTAAGTTAGTTTTCTTTAGGTATTTTCTTATACTCCTTAAGATCTTTATTTATCTATATAAACTGTTATTAAATATATCTAATTATTCTTTAGAGTTATATTTTCTTTTCTTTTTAGTATTTATATTATATTCTCTTAGGAGGTAATAAGGTATCTATTGTATTTTTATACTAATTCTTACTCTTACTATCTTTAGAAGTTAAAATTTAAAAATCTCTCTTTATTTAAGTTACTTTATTATTACTAGAAAGTATATTATTATAGTTAATATATATTTAGCTTATTCTCTAGTTAAATTATAGGTTATATTTTATTAGCTATAGGTATTTAAGAATAATATTATAGTGCTTTATTAGTATAATATTAAGAGTAACTTTTTAATTTTATCTATTAATAAATATTTTTAGGTAATTAATCTATTAAGTTATCTATCTATTATTATATTTAAAATTATTATCTTTAAGGTTATATACTATATAGAAGTTCTTTTTATCTTTCTATAGTAGCTTTAGTCTATTAACTATTAATAGATTAATATATATAGCTTTAGCTTTACTATCTACTAATATAGTAAGCTATACTCTCTTAACTTATACTTATAGCTTAAAAATCTTTTATTTTATTACTGATTTTATTATATATAAAGCTTTTATTAGAGGTAATTCTTCCTTATATATATTGCCTGCTTATTACTCCTCTATAGATAGTAGTTATTGTTTTTATATATATTCTTTATAACTGTTTTTATAGTATGCTTTATCTAAGTACTTATTATATTCTAACTTAAGTATTTCTTTTTAAAGTTATTAATACTATATTTAATCTTCCTTATTAAGTTCAGTTTAAGGAGGAAAGTTAAATTCTTTTTTATATATTCTTCTAATATATACTTAGATTTTTTATACTTTAGGTCTATATAGAGGGTATTTAGGCTTTTTATAGGTTATTATATTTTATACTGAGTATAGTTAGGCATTTTAAATAGATTCTTTATCTTTATATTTAGAAGTTATCTCCTTATATTCCTAATCTTTTATTTTACTCTTTCAGGCTTAATTAAGATTACTAATTTCTCTATAATTAGAGAAAGTTATAGTTTCTATATATTAAGAACTTAATATACTGGAATTTATTCTGAATCTTCTAGCTATATTTTTTATAATTCTTATTATTATATTATAGTACTTTTATAGCAGTATACTTAGCGATATCTTTATTCTTATATTTATACTATTTTCTTATCTTCTATTATTTATATATATAGTATTCTTTAGTTTTATATTTCTTAATAGTGTTAATTAAGCTTATATAGGCAGATAGAAAAAAGTTTCCTTTATCCTCTAGTTATATAATGTCTATTTCTATATACTATTTAATAACTTAAAAAATACTTAAGTTCTTTCTATAAGTATAGATTCTAAATAGGTTTATTATTAATTTATATTAAGTAATAGTTATAGTAGATTTTCTCTTTTTTATATGTTAAGTATATATATATAATAATATAATACCTATATAAGATTTTCTTATAGTTAGAGTGTATTATTATTATTCTTAAGTTATTATCTTCTTATTCCTTTAGTTTTATCTAATATAGATTATATTTTAGTTATATATTATAGTATAGATATAGATATAGGTATTTTTTATTTAGTATTTATTATTTATTTATAAAATCGTTTATATATTTCTATTAGTCTTCTCTCTATATTTAGTTTTTTAAGGGTATTAAGTATTTAGTATTCCTTATAGCTAAATTTAAAGTTTTATTTATCTTCTATATCTAAGTATTTATCTGCTAGAGTAATAATATTCTAGTTATTTACTGGGAGGCCTAACTTTCTTATTAGGTATACTTTTTATTTAGAGTATACTTAAGAAGTACCTTCTTCCCTAATATAGAAGTATCTTTAGAGCTTATTTTTTTTCTTTATACTTTTTGGATATCTTTACTTTTTATTTCTAGTTAGTTTAAAGTAATATAACAGCTATAAGTTATCTATTAGAGATTAAGTCTTCTTATTATACTATAGCTATAATACGTAATATTTTATTAGGTAAGTTATTTATAATACTGATATTATTCTAAGTAGGGACTGATTTCTATATATTCTTATTTTTATTCTAGTTATATTTCTTTTTTTTATCCAGTCTAACTTATTATTCCATTTTAGTTTTACTGTCTATTTTCCGGTGCTATATAGCTTACTTTTATACTTTTTCTTTAGTATTATTCTTATTTCTTTAGATACTCTTTAGGTATAGAGTTTAAATATTAGAATATTATTAAAGTATTTAACTTTTTAGTTGTTATTCTTATATACTCTATTAAATCCTCTATTTATAACTATTTTAAATTATAGTAAGAGTTTTAAATTAAATAGCAGTTTAAGGTTTATTATTATTAGAGTACTAATAGTTAGTAAATTATATACTCTTACCTTTTAGTATAGGTTTATATTTCTAGTTAGACTTTAAAGTATAATACTTACTTTTAAAGTAGCTTATCTTTCTATAGTTTCAGTATTTAACTTTTAAGTAATCCTTCTATATAGCTTTTAGTTCTATAGGTTCTAATACTATTCTATAGAAGATATTACTTTAATATTTCTTTCTATAGTTAAAGTTATTTTTCTTATTTTTCTAGGTATAAGTATAGATTCCTTTTAATTTCTTAGCTTTCTTTTTTTATTGTCTTTTAAATTATTAGTTATTAATTTCTACTGTAAGTTATATAAGTTTATTATAAGTAGTAAGTTTGTTTTTTCTAACTATAGTATTTTTAACTTCTAATTTAAGTCTCTAGTAAAAGCTTACTATAAGGGCTTTTTCTTCTTAGTTAAGTTATAATACTAAGTTACAGTATTTTACTATATAGGTAGATATAGCTTCTTATTATTTAAGTTTCTAGATTTATTATTCTACTGTATATTTCTTATTTTAGAATCTGTAGAAGCTTTTAAGCTTATACTTAAAAATTATATAGCTTCTATAGATAGCTTTAGTTTCTTTTTTGTAATATTTATAGAAGTTATTAATATAGTCTCTTATAATAGGTTTAAACTATTATAGAGCTTTATCTTTAAGAAATTCCATACTATATTAAACTTTAGCTTTATCTGTTACAAACTGTATTAGATAGTATATTTAGTAAGCTTAAAGTTGTATAAGAAATTCCTAAAGCTCTATAGTTAAGCTGTAGTATAGGTCTAGCTATTATAGGTAAAGAATTTCTCTAGTATTTTTACCTTTAACTGTATTTAATATAGTATTCTTAATAAAGTTCTTATATATAAATTTCTATATAATAAGTTCCTGTGTAAGTTTGTTATTATATTTAAGTAGGTCTCTATATTAAGTATTTAGGATATTAATTTATTACTACTTATTAGCTGCACTTTCTTTTATAGTATTAAAAAGGTTATTAATTTTTTTATTTAACTTATAATTAGCCCTTTTGATTTTTTTCTAGGTTTTTAGTTATCATCTATTTATCCTTATTTTTATCTTCTTTCTTAAAAATTAAATTAAAATTTCTATTATTATTAATAAGTGGGTTATAAGGTGGGGTCTTTATAGATAATCTACTAATAGAGGAGGTTATAGGTACTGTAATAACTGATTTAAAATATTACTTAGGTTAATATAGTAATATACTAAATAAAAGCTATTAATATATAACAGTTAGATTTAACTTAGGAGTCTAAAGTAGGTCTAAGGTATATAGTTTATAATTAAGTAGATTAGAATATTATAGTAAGTAATATAAATTACAGTCTGGTAATAGTAGAATAGTAGATTTAATATAACTAAGTATATTAATAGCTAAAGAGCTTAGGGCTTTTATCTAAAAGGCTTAAAGTTCTATCTATATATATTTAGTCTGTAAGTTAATTAGAAGTATAGGTATTATAATTAGTAGTAATTTAGTTTAGATTAATAGTAATTTATTCTAAATTACTAGTAATTATATAAAGTAAAGCTCTAATTGTACTAATATAGAGTAATATAAAAAGTAGGTATAATTATAGTTTTATTAGTTATAACTATCTAGTCTTAACTTAAGCTGTAATAATTAGAGCTTTTTATAGCTTTTTTTTTACTTAGTATTTTTAATTATAGTAAAATAATTTTAAATTACTTTATAACTATATTAAATATATAAGAGTTTTCTAAATAAAAGTCTATATTTAAATAGATAGTAAAAATAGATATTAATAGTAATAAGCTTTATATTATTTATTTTATAACTTTTAAATTCTATTTTTAAATTAAACTAAAAGCTTTAAAATCTATTAGTAAAATAAAAAAATAGAAAATATACAGTTATTTCTTATTACTAATAGCTACTTTTTTAATTATAAGCTGCTATTATAAAAAATAATAATAAACATATTAGTTTTACTACTTTTTTTTATAAAGTTTAGCTATTTTTTTATTTTTACTTTTTATAATTATTTATAAAATATACTAATTTAAATTAAATAAAGCTTAAATTTAGCTATATTAATAAGTATAATATTTATTAATATTATTTTAATATTACAGTTTATTTCTTTAGATTTAGCAGTATTTAATACTTTACTTTATATATTATTACTTTTCTATATTATAAAAAGCTACTCTTTCTAACTTTTACTATTAGCTTAGCTATTTTTATTTCCTACACTTTTTATTTTCTATTAGTTTATTTATCTATCTTACTTACTTATTCTTTTATAAGAAGTAGTATACTATAGTATATTCATCTAGCTAGCCTATCTATTAGTTAGCTAGTAAGCCCTCTTAAAGAACTATTTAATAGGTATAAATTCTACACTTATTAAGTAAACACTTTATAATAGAGTTATACCTACTCTATCTATTTACTGTATTACTCTAGTAAGATTAACTCTTATATCTTTTTACTACTTATAGATACTATTTTAACATCTAAATATATACTTCTCTTTATAGTTCTTTTAGTTTTAATTTCTATACTTTATTTATATATTATATTCTCTAATACCTATAGTTTTTAATATAAAACTAACTATAAAAGCCTTTAACTAAAATAGACTATAATAAAGTAAATAGCTATTACTCTAGTATAGCTTATAGGTCTTAAGTTATATATAATACTATAGTCTATCCTTATGCTTAACCCCTCCTTATATATACTAACTCTATATACCCACTCTAACTGACAACTTTATCTCTCTTAACAACTATATAGCCTGAATGCATACATTAGAGGCCTCCTTACTATTGCTGCTTCAGTCGGCCTGTAACTAGCTGCAGCCTAGCGAGCTGAATCTAGCCCTACTCTCTTTCCTTAAAATATAACTTTATACAGTTGATCCATTCAGTCTGATGCTAGATTAGTCAAAGCGGAAGGGAAGCAACTAGCCGTCTAAGCGTATACGCCATTTAGGACAAGATCGGCTCGCAGCTCCACCCAACATCAGTAACGGGTGATTCCGCCAGGCCGAATCAAGAAAATGCCTCGCCTCGACTGCGCTGTCTGCCCTCGGCTGTTGCCCTATCCTAGGCATCCCCGAGCTCATATGGTACGCCTCGGAGACAGATGCTACAATTTCTACGAGTTGGAGCAATATCCGGTCGACCGAATACAAGCTTCCGTCACACCACTACTGAGCTTAACATGCTGATTCGCATTCTGCTTGGTCAAAGTTGGGGACAGCGGATATTGGAGCCCTGGTCGGAAAGTTAGCGAGCTGAGATCTAAGCGCGACGCAGGCGACGAAGGCGCAGCGACATAGGTCTTGAGTAATAGACCTGGAGGGGGCTCCCGAGCCTGGATGATCGGAGACAGGAGCTGATACAGAGTTGACTGGATCACCCTAGTCTTGGCGGCTCGCCACTGACGCTGATAGGAGCAAATCACCGCTAGACGGAGGATGTATGAGCTGAGGAATCCCTCCGGGGACGATGAGCAGGGACTAGGTACGCGTCGCAAGCGTCCAGTTTCCATGAGGACAACGGGCGTAACCTACCGACGCGGCCTATGCAACGGTGGTATCTCGGCGAAGCTTTCCCTTGTCGGTCTTGTTGCCAATCGGTGGCTACCTCGTCTTGTTTCATGACTGGTCGTGTGGGCCTTTCGTCATATGTGACGGAGGCTTGCTTAGAGCCGAAAGACTTGAGGTCGGAAGTAGGTTCGGATGGAGGCATGCAGGCAAGACCCAGGGGCGAAGGGGCGGAGAAGACGTTTGCCTCTCAGATCGGGAGTTTCTACAGTCGCACTCTCCTCTTCTAAGGATCGTCACATGATGGATCGATAATGTCTGCAGTCATATGGCGATACCCATAGCATGTAACGAAGAGCCAAGCCGACAACACGGCTACCAGAGGATGCGCCTCGAGGAGATGCGAAGGATGAGATGGGTCCCTGATACTACGTGGATGTCTTGTGCAGCTTTCAGCAACGCCGAGGATGTCGCAGTATGACCGATGGAGTAAGCCCCATGCACACCTTACAATTGCATGGTATGGTCAAGCCCAACGATCTATCAACGGACAGACAGCACACACTGGCTTGATGGGACTGACAGGCTGGCTTTGCGGCGCAGCAGGTTTGCCTATATAACATCACACATTCCCACACTGCTAGAGAATGAAAGTCAAGCAATTTTCTCCCATCACTTTAAGACATCCCCCGATTTTGTTGCAATATGTCCACCGCTCAAGTGACACCTTATATCAGCCTTAACAGTACAATGTTTTGGCGTCCTCAGATGGCACAGATACAACAAAGCAGGCAAACGCAGCCGTATCGACCACTGCCGCCACGACCACTGTCACTCCCTTAAGCATTATCACTCCCTCTTCCACCATCGCTCCCCCATCCACCATCGCTCCCTCAACCATCGCTATCACTCCCTTTACCACTCCCTCCGTCACATCCATCACTCCCTCCGCCACATCCATCACTCCCTCCTCCACCGCCATCACTCCCCCATCACTACTTTTACTCCCTCCACAATAAACACTTCCCCCCTACTGACATCACTCTCTCTACTACTTTCACTCTCTCCCCCACCACCATTATTATATCTACTACCATTATCACACTCCCTTTTACCACTATTATAAGCTGAATCTACACTTTAACTTCCATAAGATATCCCATCTCTATATAAATCTTATAGAGCTTATATATCAGCCGCCAGTAGTAGAACTCCAGAAGGTCCAATTATAACTCCTTCTGATACTGCATCCTCCATATTCGATGCGGATAAAGATAAGGGTCAGACCGTTGATATCTTGCAGTTGGTTTCATCTCTCTCCATCGATTCAGATAGAGACATCCGGCCTCGTGCATTTAACTCCGGATCAAGCTCCTTATTAAGATGATGATTTGCCTGCAAGCGGTACCCTTCTATACTATAATATAACTCCTAAACCCCCCTATAAGTACTCTTAAAGACACTTATCTTATGATACGTCTGAAGGGCGGGGCCTTGCGACAATCGACGCAATGGAGTTAAGTTTTGCTACGGGCGATGCTATGTATGTTGTAACTCCGATCCCTCTATTACAGAGCACTCCAGATCTCCCAGCGCTAGCAGGTATGTAGTAGCCGCTCTATGCGCCACTTAATATGGATGCTGATCTGTATCTAGGTGACGAAATACCTATTAGCGCTGCTCCTTCAGATAATACAACATAATTCCTACGACACATGATGCGTCCCCCCCACCACGACTGTCATTCGAAACGCCCTAAGGGCAGGACCATGAAGCGAGCAGCCACGGATCCGAAGACGCCAAGACCTATATATTGTCTAAGGGCGCACCTCAATCGTTATCCCGTGTGTCCCTCTTTCGGTCTCCAGGCCCAACAACACGCTACCACACCCGTCGTCAGGCTGCGCAAAGATTGGCCCAAAATGATGATGATGATGATGATGACAGCGACACGGGCAGCGAGTCCTAAGGAAGTGAATCCCATCTTGGTCGAGCGAATTTGCACCGTAATAATGACTATTGTCCCTCTGGCACAGAAGTCGAAGAGATGGGCCCAGAAGGCGACGACTCTGACAGCAAAGATCAACGCTTACGCAAGCGCCGTAAGGTCTCGAGGGCCTCCGCCGACCCGCTTCGCGATATAGCAGCTAGTGTTAAGCATCCCCGTTAGAGGAGACCATCTTTGAGATCGAGACCTACCCAGTCGACCTGTGGGGAAAAGAATACCCTAGCAAGCGGTATCCTCAGCCCAGCGTCATCCCAGGCCACATCCGATAAGACTGAAGTCAGAGCGGTTCTCGCCAGCTTTGAGGAATAGCCGCTCGAGAATGCTTCCCTCAAGCGCATAACCAAAAACGGCAAAACAACTTTCCAGGTACAGTTCGACTGGACTCCTTATATAAAGCATGGGCATACTAGCAGCACCACTCGGGATCGAGTTAATTTACCCTCAATACAGACAAAGAGTAAGGCCAAGCGTGCTTCAGCTCTAAGAGCCAAATACACCCCACAGGAAGATGACCTTCTCATCGAGTTAAAGGAAGGCAGAGAGATGCTAGTGTGGCCCAAGATTCACTAGCGGTTTAATAAGACTTATTTAGGACGGTCCGTCGAGAGCCTACAGGTGCATTACTCTACGAAACTCAAGAGTCGTGAGAGACTCTAGGACGTTGTTAGTGGTGGATGCTAAGTCTGCCTGATAGCTTAGTTGACATATGTCTTGATGGGGTTTAACAGGGGAAGAATGGCCTGCAAGCTGAAGGAGGAACGGGGCCAAGTTTATCAAACAAAGGATGGATTGGTTGAGACAGCTTTGGGGACGATGGATGATCTTATCTTTTGGTCTAGGAAGGAAGAAAGCTAGCTATTTATACCTAGGGATCTGTCTGATCCAGATGCCCTTAATCCGATGCTGGATGCCCTTGATCCGATGATGCCGTTAATATCCGAAGATCTAGGTTGTTGAGGTTAATCTAGGTTGTTAAGGGCATCTAGGTTTAAAGGGATCTACAGTACGGATCCAGTTCTATAACTAGGTTTAAAGGAAACTACAGTACAGATTCAGTCCTATATAAAGCTGACTTTTCCTATTAGGCTGTCTGACAAGTTTATACAGTTATTTCCAGAATAGTATATTATAAACCTTTAGGTATACTGCTGTATAATGTTAGTAGGGAATTAGGAATAATAAAGCTAAATAGTTAACCTAAACAGTCAGGCTAGAATGTTATTAGAATACAGTACTTTAATATATAATATCTATTTTCTTCCTTATACTAGCTAAGTGCTTAATATACTATTATTAAAGCTTTTAGTAAACTTTACCTTTAAAACACTATAAGCTTATAAAGCAGTTTAAAATCTGCAGTATATTAAGAAATAAGTAGCTTATTTTAGTTAGCCTACAGGTTTTATCTATTAGTCTCTTCTTTATATTTATTATTAGAGTGACTTAATATTTCCAGCCTAACTTTAGTACTCTCTCTACCTACTCTATCTATATTATTCTATAAATCCATTTTATTCTCTATTATAAGAATGTCTTTTAAGTCTTTTAGAAATATATAGAAAGTTATATTTAAACTTTAATAGAACCTTAATATAACTCTTAATAATAAGGCTATTAGAGTTACTAATAGTAGTAAACTTTAAATTCTATCTCTTATTAAATATTTAGTACTTAATATCTTTAATTAACTGTAAGAAGGTATTAAAAGAAATCTTATATTCTTCCTCTTAAATAAGTTTCTCTTTCTATTCTCTAATAGCCTTTAATATAGTAGCCTAACTTCTATAGTATAAAAAGTAAGTTTAAAAAGAGTTCTTTTTTTTTAAATACTTTACTTTTAGATATATTAGGTTTACTACTATAAGTAAAAGGGGTTTTTATACCTATTAGCTCCTTTTAATTCCCTCTTTACCTCTTTTTAGTCTTCAGCCTTATATTAAAAGTACCTACACTCTTTCTTTTCTAAATACTAAGCAGAATTTTAACTGCTAATTCCTTTTTATCAATAAATAACTCTATTAAAAATTCTTTAGGAAGAGGTATTATAGTTAAGTTACTAAAAAAGCTTTTATAGCAGCTTAACAATAGCCTTATATCTATTTATAACAACCTATAACTGAAGTATCCAGTTAAAGCTATACTTTAAGTTAACACTAGCCTTTTAACAATAAGATACAGAAACAAGCTGTATAATAGAGGCTGTATAATTATACTCTTATTACCTTAAAGCACCTATTGCCTTTAGTCAATTTATTACCTCTAGATAGCCTCCCTCAGCAGCTGCTTAGAGTGCTGTTTGTCTATTATCTTTAGCAGCAGCAGTATTAATATTGGCTCCTACAGCTAGCAGCTTCTTAATAACTTCTAGATTGTCTTACTCAGCGGCTGCTTGGAGTGCCGTCTGTCCTCTAGATCCAGCAGCAGTATTAATATCGGCTCCTGCTGCTAGCAGCTTCTTAACAACTTCTAGATTGCCTCCCTCAACGGCTGCTTGGAGCGCCGTCTGTCCTCCAGATCCAGCAGCAGTATTAACATCAGCTCCCGCTGCCAGCAGCTTCTCGATAACCTCTAGATAACCTCCCCTAGCAGCTGCTTGGATCGCCGTCCGTCCATAAAATCCAGCAGCAGCAGCAGCAGCATTAACATCACCTCCTGCTGCTAGCAGCTTCTTAACAACCTCTAGATAGCCTTGCTTAGCGGCTGCTTGGAGTGCTGTCTGTCCTCTAGATCCAGCAGCAGCATTAATATCGGCTCCTGCTGCCAGCAGCTTCTCGATAACTTCTAGATTGCCTTGCTTAGCGGCTGCTTGAAGTGCTGTCTGTCCTCTAGATCCAGCAGCAGCATTAATATCAGCTCCTGCTGCCAGTAGCTTCTCGACAACCTCTAGATTGCCTCCCTCAACGGCTGCTTGGAGCGCCGTCTGTCCTCCAGATCCAGCAGCAGTATTAACATCAGCTCCCGCTGCTAGCAGCTTCTCGATAACCTCTAGATAACCTCCCCTAGCAGCTGCTTGGATCGCCGTCCGTCCATAAAATCCAGCAGCAGCAGCAGCAGCATTAACATCACCTCCTGCTGCTAGCAGCTTCTTAACAACCTCTAGATAGCCTTGCCCAGCGGCTGCATGGAGCGCTGTCCGTCCAGATACAGCAGCAGCAGCAGCATTAACATCGGCTCCTACTGCCAGCAGCTTCTCGACAACCTCTAGATTGCCTTGCTCAGCGGCTGCTTGGAGCGCCGTCCGTCCTCTAGATCCAGCAGCGGTATTGACATTGGCTCCCGCTGCCAGCAGCTTCTCGACAACCTCTAGATGGCCTTGCCCAGCGGCTGCTTGGAGTGCCGTCCGTCCTCTAGATCTAGCAGCAGCGGCATTTACATCGGCTCCCGCTGCTCGCAGCTTGTCGATAACCTCTAGATGGCCTTGCCCAGCGGCTGCTTGGAGTGCCGTCCGTCCTCTAGATCTAGCAGCAGCGGCATTGACATCGGCTCCCGCTGCTCGCAGCTTGTCGATAACCTCTAGATGGCCTTGCCCAGCGGCTGCTTGGATCGCCGTCCGTCCTCCATATCCAGCGGCGGCGGTATTGACATCGGCTCCTGCTGCCAGCAGCTTCTCGACAACCTCTAGATGGCCTTGCCCAGCGGCTGCTTGGAGCGCCGTCCGTCCTCCATATCCAGCGGCGGCGGCGGCATTAACATCGGCTCCCGCTGCCAGCAGCTTCTCGACAACCTCTAGATGGCCTTGCTCAGCAGCTGCTTGGAGCGCCGTCCGTCCTTTATATCCAGCAGCAGCATTGACATCGGCTCCCGCTGCCAGCAGCTTCTCGACAACCTCTAGATGGCCTTGCTCAGCAGCTGCTTGGAGCGCCGTCCGTCCTCCATATCCAGCGGCGGCGGCGGCATTAACATCGGCTCCCGCTGCCAGCAGCTTCTCGACAACCTCTAGATGGCCTTGCCCAGCAGCTGCTTGGAGCGCCGTCCGTCCTTTATATCCAGCAGCAGCATTGACATCGGCTCCCGCTGCCAGCAGCTTCTCGACAACCTCTAGATTGCCTTACCCAGCGGCTGCTTGGAGCGCCGTCCGTCCTCCATATCCAGCAGCGGCATTGACATCGGCTCCCGCTGCTACCAGCAGTTTAACGACGGCCTCGTGTCCATTCTGGGCAGCATACCACAGCGGCGTTCGGCTGTAAGTATCCTTCAGATCTATACTATATCCAAGTCTAAGGAGTGTATCTGCAGTGTTGCTTGCTCCAAAGAATCCAGCCAAATATAGTCCCGTTATTCCCCTTAGAGCTTTTTGACTGTAATGTGAGTCTGATGAGTATTGCTTGGCGGCCATTAGCGCTTAACTTAATGCCTTAACTGTAGCTTTACTCTTAAGAAAGCTGACAACTTGACTTGGTGTCTTATCCTTTTGAGTATGATGTCCCCAGTTGTGCGCGGTATAATCGTAGAACGGATTTGACCGTAATCGCTCCTTAAACTTGTGGCCCGTTATATAGAACCCAGTCTCAAAGATGATAAATAAGAGGTAGGTAATATAGGTTGTTGTGATTTCAGATTCTGGGTCTTGAAACCATCATTCCTGTGTCTGCTTGAGGTATTCTTGTGTTGTGTAGTGAACCAGGCGGATGATGCCGCTCTCTTTGTCGACTGTTACCAGTCCAGCGCATATAGAAATCATATCTCCGATATATAGCAGATCCCTATAGTCAAGCTCAGGCTTTCCCGTCTTTATTGTAAGGGCATGCTGAAGTTCTAACGTAGTAAGCTGTCTCTTTGTGTATGTAATCTATAATAGAACCTTTATTACAAGTGTCTTTATTCCCGGCATCTGTCTATTGATTCTCTCTATAGCTTGTTTGTACGCACAATCGAGGACTGGAACCTTCTGATCTTCGCCTGATTCTTAACTCTGATTCTGGAAGGTCTCTATTGCGCTTTGGATATCATTTAGTGTCAGCTTATCGCTAAGTAAACCAAAATAGAGTTGTGCTAAGAGAAACCTGCGGATCGTTAGTAGCTATGCTACTCTTCCTATTATGAGAACATACATTCCATTAACAGCTTTTGAGATACCCATTGTAATCTCTTCTTGTAGCTGCTGGTCCTACTGGACGAAGGATGGTAGCTGCCCTATATGACCTTCTAGGTATCTTGCCATATCATCAGGGCTTGCACGAATCTCCATTAATAGGCTGGTTTCGAAGCAATCCATAATCTTCGGAATAAATCTCGACGTCGCAAAAATATTTGTCCCGTATATTATCTAAAGGTTGAAAAGCTCCAATAGGAACCTCGTCCGGCATCTATTGGATGTTTGGCATTCGTCAAGAGTGTCAACAATGATAAAGACTCTCGAATATATTGCCGTCACGGACTGAAGGAGTCCTGAGATTTCGTCGAGGGATGGCCGCATTCGTTTGGCCCTATGCCGATCGTAAACATTTTTCACGCTGTCTGGCAGAAAAGAACGACATTAAGTTAGCTGCTTCAGCACACTTGCCAGCAAGTCACCAATATTCTGCTCGTATTGCCGCCGGAAGTTGCAGTAGATATATGCGATGCCAATCTCCAAGTTGTAGTCAAACCTTAAATTGAGGAAATCGACTACAATTAACGTAAGGATCGTCTTTCCAGCCCCAGGTATGCCTGGGCAGAACAGTATCTGCTTGCTCGTAGCTAGCTAACGCTGGAACTTGTCCGACTCAAGGAGCCAATTCCCGGTTGCTGGTTGCTATCTGCTAAGATAGTCACTTTACTGCGGGCCGTAGTCGATAGGCGTGAGCCAATCAAGAATCTTAATATCTTCCTTTCTATCCAACTTAGCCCGGGTATATATAATGTTTTCTCGAATTGCGGACACAGCATTGCAAACTACATCCAATATTAAAACTTATTACCAGCTTCACTTAAAAATAACTAACCCTGGCCAAATATATCTCTCACTGGGCGCTCTCCGTTAATATCACCTAGCTGAACATATTGAAGAAGTTCCTTCGCAAACGCCGCAGCTATAGCTGCAGTATGTTCCTGCCAGTCTTTATTCTTATGTAAATCTGCATAGTCGCAAATCCCTCGGATAACGATACACGGGAAGTTGTTCACCAGTCCTGCCGCTTCCATTTCAACACAGAGAACATAACCACCAAGATCCTTAGTGAGTCTATCACGGAAGGTAGCGTCCTTGATGACCTAGTTACCAGATGCAATCAGGCCATAGTGCACACGCATATCTCTGGGTTTCCTCCTGACAACTTCAGTCTTATCGCAGAATCAGCAATTCTCTTCTCCCTCCTCTTCGTCTTCAGAGCCAGGAATAGCGCCGCAATCCATACATTCGGCAACATAGCCGTAATTCACTCTAAACAACACATCCTCAAGTGAATCAGACCTTAGATACTTTGGCACCAATTTCGGCCATTTCTCTTTCAGTTCGTCTAGATACTCCGGTATCTTGGACCCGTTCAGCTTATACTCCGTCTCCAGTTTTGTCAAAGCCGTAAGCAGCGAGGTAGGTGCGCTGTTCAGCGACCCCGTCCATTCGAAGTTGCCGCCTTCTTTCGCCTTACCGAAGTCCCATTAGACCACTCCGGGAAACTGGCCCACCGGTGTGCTAACGACCACATCGCCGAGTCTGACCTTAGGTGGAACACCGCCGCCGATACCAACCATCAGTCCGAACCTAATAGATGGAAAAGTGGAGACCATCCAGGCGGCAACAGTCGCCGCCGGGTTGTTGCCGATCTGTCCTTTGGGCAGGCAAGCTATGACAACATTATGTCTACCAACAGATCCAAGAGTGTAAGTGTTGGGGTCGTTCGACGGCTTTAAGAGATCCGCATGTCTCTGGTCCAGCATGGCCGTCGCCGCAGTCTGCTCTTTGGACAGAGCGCAGACCCATCCCACAGTATATTCATCATGATTTCTGGTCTCGGTAGTTATCTGTGCAGCCATTGCGAGGGGATTGGCTGGGTCTTCGAGAGGATAAATGCGGACTTGGGAATCGATCGGCTGCGGTCGGTTCTGTTCGATGCGGGTTTCTCGCGGTAACTCGACAGCTGCCAATTGAACAAAGGCATCAAACGCCCTGCGTCTTCTAAAGGGAAAGAGGTGTCAGTTCACCAGCGGGAAAGTGGTTGACGCGGGGATCCCGGAGAAACTGAGAGGATGTCGAGCATTCAGCCTTAGGCGGAAAGTGTCTTAGGCAGCAACACAGACGCAGCCGCAGCCGCAGCCCCGCGTTTGTGTCAACCTCCCACGCATTGCTTCCAATGGAGCATGCAGCTACGCGCGCGCATCCACAGCTAACCGTTCCACCTCTTGTTAGGCTCCCAACTTCGCAGCCACGGTGTGTTTCTGACGCAAAAACTGGTCGACCAGCGGCGTGAAGAGCGAGAAATTGACAAAATGCCTTGGGTGTGTCCTGTCCAATCCAGCGCGGCAGACCCAGCAGCACGCGTGGCCCCGGGAACGAAACAATCACCATTTCGTTGCCGAGTCCTGGGCTGGCAAGAAAGAAATGAATTGCCGATTGTATGGCGTTAGCCACAGTGAACAAATCATCGACACATTGGTGCGAGGGCCGTCACAAAACGGCGTCGACTAGTGAGCAGAGCGATAAGAGACGGCCTAAATCATCAAATTGCTGGCGGGGCGGAGCCAACTCACCCGACTTCTCCGCGAACCTCGCAGATTAGGGACGCAGGAGAGCTGGCCTGCATTCCCAATGGCCAATCGAATGCAAACAAAGACTGCGAAGGTAGCCATACTTGAGCAGCTAAAGGTACATACGAGCACTTCAGCCCTCCACAGTGAGACAAGACGTACACGTACGGGAACCGGCGTTTGCGTCTCGAAGCACGCGTCCAAGGAGCACGCGTCGAGCTACCACAACAGCTGTAGGGGTCCCATTTATGGTGGGAACTCCTGGTCTGGTGCGATGCAGGCCGCACTGCACTTCGTGCCGAACCTTAACCAAAAATTGGGTGGTCTTTGTAAAGGCGGTCGCAGTTCTGAAGACGCCGACGCCCATGAATTGTCCGAGGGAGCACCCCAATGGTCATTAGGAGCCTGGGTGCCCCCTTTTCCGCCTCTGCGTCCGACAACGCGCTGCCGCGACCGTCGTCAGGCCGTGTATAGATTGGTCCAAGACGACGACAATGGCAGCAGCGACGCAGGCAGCGAGTCCCAAGGGAGTGAATCCTATCTTGGTTGAGCGAATTTGCAGTATGATAAGGGCTATTGTCCCTCTACACAGAAGTCGAAGAGATGGGCCTAGAAGGCGACGACTCCGACGGCGAAGGTCGACGCTCACGCAAGCGCCGCAAGGATCCTCCGCCGGTTTGCTGCGCGATGCAGCAGCTAGTGTGGAGCGCCCTCGTCGGGGAAGCCTGGCGTTAAGATCGAGAGGGAAGTATGCCCAGGCAAGCGGTATCCTCAGCCCAGCGTCATTCCGGGCGATTTCAGGTATGCAAAACCAGTCCAGAAGTTAGTTATTCATATACCCTGCTTCGTCCAAACGGATGCCTGGTGTTTGATCTGACGCATGTGTTTGGAAACAGTCGCCTTGTGCTCTCTATTCCGGCATGGCTTAAACTCCGGGCTATGGAGATCTGCAGACTACCGCTATTACGGCTATTCTTAGATTTCAGCTGGTTGTCATGTCGGCCCACCCTTACAATACCGAACACTTCGTGTTGATTGGTAGCCAGAACGAGTCCAGGACCCATCCCATGCCCACTAGTCCGGAATAAATCTTGACGAGCGCCCTACGTGTGCCACACACTCCAGTGAGTGACCCAACGCGTCCACGACGCGCTATGCCCTATAGCAGCGCTCGGAGACCGCTGACCAAGGACATCAACGGGAGCAAGCGCCTCCATAGAACAGGTTGTTGTGCTCATTTTCACTATCAGCCGTTGCCTCTCTCCCGAAATAGCGATGTACTGTGTCGGGCCAATCATTGCGAAATGCACGAAAGAACTTCTACCTCCCTGGCGGAAGTCTAAGCCGCAACTTAGCCACGCTGCAGCCTCGGTCACCTCGCCAAGTCGGCTTTTGGCACTGAGTGCGGGCAACCCCAAGCTCGGTTAGTTCACGAGTTCCAAGAGTAATGGATTGCTTTAAGCTCGTGATATAATGCTAGGCTTATAGGGGAACAGGCGCTGACGGATGCCAGCGTTTCGGCTGTTGACAAAGGGGGGCCTTTTGGCCACGATTGCCGTATTGTGGCTAGTAATGACTGCGCCACCCAAAATACCTTAAAGTAATAACCGCTAAAGGGCTGCCTCTTAAAAGTCGTCAGCCCTTCTTAACGCTTTGCTTAATAAAATAATACTTTCTTGTAAAATGAAACTGAATTATGGCTGCAGAGACCTTTCTGTTGTGACTGCGAACCCAGTGGTCCTGGGACAATACCGGTCCTGGTAGTCCTGGTAGTCCGGACGAGATGGAGGTGCTCTGTTCGGCCAGGTGGGCGGCAGTATGGGGGGCGGCAACCAGCAAGAGGGGCTGCCACCAGCGGGGCCAGCCACTATGGGGGACAGCTACCGTGGGAGGCAAGCGCTCCATAAAGCGGCCAGCAGTGGGCAGTAAGTTTCGCATTGGTGGCCACTGGACTGGAGCGAGAAACGGCTGCGCATCTCTCAGGCGCTGAAAGAGACGTCTTACTGCTCTTGCTGTCAGAGTCAGCACCTTGAGTAGAAGCAGCGATCCCAGTCCGAGCTTTGCCTGTTATCCTTGCCCTCTTAATGTTCAGCCAGCTAACTACAGTTGCTAGTATACAGCGTTTGCCCTTACAAGCTGGGCACGCTGCCCTATTACATTGCGGGTAATGATATGACCATTTTCTGCGGACCTCACCAAAAAATACAGCTTGTCTTTCCATTCTTCTGCGGCTAACTGAATTGTGGATGGGCGCAGCTGTAAGAAGACGACGCATCTGCCGCTTGACGTTGCGTCGGCTTGACCTTCTGCCACCCCGCTGCCTCCCGCATCTTTGCCCAGTTGTGCCGTAAAGCTTCTTGCTTCTCCTCAATCACAATAGTCTTAGTAGTGGCGTCGGGAAGGATGCGATTAACGAAAAACGGAATATAAAATGGATATCACGCGATAGCTATCCTCTAAGAAGTCATCCAATGTTTAGCATTCGTTTATCCATACTAGCATCTAAGAGGGCCAGAAAAGACGCAAGACCTCTAAGTAGCACTAAAACCCTGTAATAATAAGTATCTGTCTGATTTAGTATATCAGAATGGCCCCACCTCTAGCAGTTTCTAGTTAGAGTGAATAATATCTAAATCCAATTAACTCTACTCTTCTCTTAGGTAATTATTAGTAATAGTATTGAAATTATCTGTATATATAGCCTATAAAGATATACTAGCTCTTATTTTATTATATAGCTAAATTAATATTAAAGATTTAAAGGCCTTTTAAAGAATAATAAGTTAAAATATTAGTTTTTAAAGAACTAATAAATTTAGAGAATAGAAGAGCTCTATATAAAAAATTTTATAGATTTTTAAAAAAAATTATTAAAAAGAAAGTATAAAAAATTTTAATATAATAAAACTTAATATTAATTTTATTTTAATTAAAACTTACTAAAGATATATAATTAATAAAAACTAATAAAACTAAAGAAAAGTTAATTTAAATATTTTATATAGTATTTATTATTATAAATATATTTAAAATTAGTTTAAAAAAATATAAAAAGAAGTTTAAAAAATATACTATTATAAAAAAAAGATTTATTAAACTAAATACTTATTTTACTATTATAATTATTTAGTTAAATTAAATTAAACTTAAAGTCTATTTTTAATTTAAAAATTAATATAATTTCTTATTAATTAATATAATATTATCTTTTAATAGATTATAATAGAATTAACTTAATAGAGAAATATCTAAAAAGAATAATTTATAGTATTATATTAAGTTAACTATTTTATCTATATTTAATACTACTATATTATCTATAAGATTATAAATTTATTAATTAATTAAGTTACTTTATTTAATTTTATTTAGAGTTAAATAAAGCTTTTATAGAAAATTAATTAAAATAGTTATTAGTATTTTAATTAAAAATCTAAAATTAACTATATTAGAATATTAAATTTAAAGGTTTTAAATAGTATAAATTAGTAATTAAAAATAATTTAATCTAAAATTAAAGTTAATTTTAATTTTATTAATATAATTATATTATTTAATATTTAAATTACTAATAGATTTAATTTTAAATTATTTTAATAGTAAACTAATAATTTTTTTATATTATATTAATATTTTAATTTAAATAGAATATAATAATAATTAGAGTTTTATTTTATATTATTTTAATATTATTTTATACTTTAGTAATTTTAAAGTTAATAGAAGTTATAATTAAAATAATAATAAAATATAATAGGTATTAAATTTTAATAAAATAAAAAAGAATTTTTATAAAATTATTA
Organism: Ilyonectria mors-panacis; assembly: GCA_002991585.1. Classification (NCBI taxonomy): domain Eukaryota; kingdom Fungi; phylum Ascomycota; class Sordariomycetes; order Hypocreales; family Nectriaceae; genus Ilyonectria; species Ilyonectria mors-panacis. Next base: position 22,764 of record PPHJ01000003.1, read on the forward strand.
AAAATAGTTTTTAATAATAATTAAAATTAAATTATTATAAAGATAATTATATATATATATACTTTAAATTATTATTTAATCAGTAAAAATAATTTTAATAACTTTTATAAAAAATTATTTTCTATAAATAAAAGAAATAATTTATTTAATATATTTAAGATTAAAATAAAGAAAATATAATAATATTAACTTTAAACTTACTATCTATAGATAAATAGCTATTATATTTAGCTTATTAAAAGTTTTATTTTATTTTCTAACTTTAATAAAAACTTAAATTATTAAAATATTAATAGTATAATTATAGTTTATTAAAATATTAAGTAGGTATACTTATTAAAAATATATTTTATATAGAAAAATAAATTAAAAAAAGCTAAAATATATATACTTAATATAGAAATTATAATTTAAATAGAGTACTATAAGCTATTTATAATATAATAATACTAAAGAAATAAACTATAATTATTAAATAAAAATAAAAATATATTAAGTATTAATAAAACTATAATTTAAAGTTTTTAATATAGAGTATATTATACTTAACTAACTACTTTTTATTTTATTAAGTATATCTTTTTAAAGTAATTTATATATTTAGCTAATATATAAAATTCTAACTGCTATTAATACTAAAATAACTTTTAATAGTTTATTTATTTTAAGTAGTATAATATTTTTATTTAAGCTTAAAAGTATTTTTAATACTATAATATATTTTAATTTATATCTCTATTTAATATTTTTAAAATATAGCTAATATAACTTAATATAGCTATTACTTTATATAATAACTTTTAAAGCTATTATAAATTAATAAAGCTTAAAAATATAATAAAATTATATTTATAGATAGTAAGATTATTAACTGTAAATAGTAGAATTAAAGTTAGAAGAGTTAAAGTTAAAAGAATTAAAGTTAGAAGAGTTAAATTAAAGCTTAAGGTAAAAACTAGTATATAATAACTTTATTATTTAGCTACTATCTTTTCTATTATTAAGTGTAATACTAACTATTTATTTCTATTATTTAAAAATACTGTATGGCTTTAATCTATTTAATAATATTAAGTAAAGCTAAAAAAAAAAAACCTAAATAATAAAATTATATAAAATAGTTAGTTACTTTATTACTTTTTAATTTAATAACTATTTAATAAAGTATTATTAAGCTGTTTTCTTTTATTTTTACTTTTCTATATAAATTATATTCATTTATATATCTTTAATTACTTTTATATTTATTAAAGTCTAATAAATATATAAATATATATATATAACTTCTATTAAGCTAAAATTTAAGCTTAAATATAAGCTTAAATATTCTAAATAAAATCTTATAATATAATACTAAAATACAGTACTAATAACACTATTTATACTGTATGACTAAGCTATCTAATTCAGCTTATTAATCTATCCGAGCTTAGAAATTAAGTATTTTAATTTATAAGTAATTACTTTTAATTTCTCTGTGATTTAAAATTAAGATTGCTTAGCAATTAGAGAACCTAGGAAGACATATTCAATACTATCTTAAAGCTGAATTTCTGGGCTTTCTAATGGTATTATTTTCATTTTAATACCTATATATCTGCCAGCTGAATTTGTCTATAAAAGAAGAGCTTCCCCTAGGGAATATTTCTTCTTTTTTTTTTATCTATATACACTATTAATATATACTATATTATACTATTTTATACACTATTATTACTTATCTCTTATCTTATCTCTTATTTCTATATTCTTTATAAGGATATTTCTTTATCTATAATTTATTCTATTCTTCTACTATCTTATAACTTCTAATAATATTAAAAACTATATTAATAGTAATAATAGCTATTAAAATTAAAATAGACTATAATATATTTAACTTAATATATAATAATAAGGTTTTATTTATTAATATCTCTTTTAGTAATAATATTATAAATTATAAATAAATATATAAATAGTATTATTATAAATATTAATTAGAAGTATATAACTTTTTAAATAATAAGCTTAAGTAGGCTTATTTAAATTTAATTTATTATACTTACTATTTTATTTTTAATAACTATCTTTTTTTATACTTATTTAGTTTAATAAACTAAATATTCTTAATATTAATATTAATATTAAAAATTTAAACTATATATTTTAAAAGTTAGTATTTTAATACTATTTTTATTTTTAAAATTAACTTTAAATTTATTTAATCTATTTAAATCTTTAAAAGTATTCAGTTTTTTATTAATAATATAGAAAATAACTAAATCTAGCTAGATAAATATAACTATATTTACTATTAATATATAGTTAGTTCTATTAAAAATTAACTGTAATTAATTTATTAAATTTATAATAATTTAATTTTAAATAGATAAATTAAAATTTAAAAAACTGTAAATACTTTTTACTTTAAAAATAATACTTTTAAATTTAATAATATATTAATTAGGCTAATAAATAGTCTTTAATAAGTTTATATTAAAATTAGTTATATTTTAAACTTTATACTTTTTTTTAAAATTTAAGCTAAAAAAGTTAGCTTTATTTATATTAAGAAAAAATACTTTAAGCTTTTTATTAATAGTTAGCTTAAAAACTTATAACTTAAAGAAATTAATAATTATTTAAGTTTTAACTTTTTAAATAGTATTAATATATTTACTATTATAATATTTACTAATATTTTAAGCTAGTTATAAAAAAAGATAAAAATTCTAAATATAGATATTTAAAAGATATTATAATATAAAAATATTTATACTATATTTAATTTTATTATTATTATTAAATAAAAACTAAAATAATTTTAATTAGTTATTATTTAAAAATATAACTTAAATTATATAATAATTATAAATTTAAATTAAAAGTAAATAAATAGCTAAATTTAATAAGTAAAAATAAAGCTTTTTAATAATACTATAAGTTAAAAATATATTTAGATTTTTTTAGCTTTACTTAATATTATTAAATAGATTAAAGCTATATAATATTTTTAAATAATAGAGATAAATAGTTAGTATTACACCTAGTAATAAAAGAAATAATAGCGAAATAATAAGATTATTATATATTAATTTTTATTTTAAGCTTTAATTTAATTTTTTTAATTTTAATCTTACTATCTATAGTTAATAATCTTACTATCTATAGTTAATAATCTTACTATTTATAATTGATAACCTTACTGTCTATAGGTAATAACCTTAAAATAGTAATTTTATTTTAAATAATAAAATATAAGAAAAATTAATATCTTTTATTATTAAAAGGCTAATTTCTCTTTTAATAAATATTTAATTTCTTTAACTTTAATTATTTAATTTTAATTTCTATTATAGCTATAATTATCTACTAAATCTTATAATTTAATACTATTAGAAACTCAAAATATACTAATTATCTCTTATATCTATATAATATTAAGTATTAATATAATACTAAAAATAAAATAGAGAAAAACAAAATACTCTATATATTGCTAATTCCTTTAGAGCTATAAACTTCTCAGCCTCTTAAGATTCCTTTTAAATAGAGCTTAGTTACTAAATATTTAACAGAAAATTATATTAGCTATCTTCAGCTGTAATTTCTTCCTAAATAATACCGATAGATTAAATTTACAGAAAAATCAGATTACTTATATTAATCTATTATTCATCTAAATAGAGAAGGCCACTCTATTAATATTAGCTAAAACCTTTAAAACTGAATAGCTAATCTGGAAGTAGAAGGACTTTATTAATACTATTAGTAAAGAGGTATATAACTTTTAGTTTAAAGAGCTGTTATGTTATATAGAGGTTGTGTAGATAATAGCCAGTTAGAGTGTTAGCTAGAGGGTAGATTCAGATAAAAACGGGTTAATATAGGCGTTAGGGATCTTAGGGTGTTAGGTTAGGTTGTTAGATTTATAACTTTAGATATTAAGGTTAAAATAGAGTAAAAAAGTTAGATAGAATTTTAGTAGATAGAAAAAAAGCAGCTTAAAATCTAAACCTAGATTTTAGTAATTATAATATATATAATAAAAATATAGTAAATTTAAATATTAGGTTTCCTTATTAAGGAAAGTTAAGAATATATAGTAAATAAATTTCTATAGTAAATAAGCTAAAAATCTCTTTATAGATATTATTTATATAGATATTATAATAATAACCTTTATATATTTTTAATTATATTATTTTTATTATTTATTTTCTTTTTTAATAGTAACTTTTAAATTTACTTTATATATTTTATTAAAGTAAGTAAATTAAACTATAGACTATAATAATAGTAATATATATATAAATAACTTTTTATAGTCTTATAGTAATACTTTTAGTTTTCTAGTATTATAAAGCTATTATATAATTTTATACTCTATTTTAAAAAATTATAAATATACTACTTATAGTATTTTTATTTATACTCTATTTAAATATAAGCTATAAAATAAAATATAAAGTATTTACTTATAGCTTTCTTTAAAATATTAATAGTAGCTTATTTTACTTTATTAATAATATAGTATATATTATATATAAAGATATAATATATTCTACTTAAAAAGACTATTAACTCTTTTTTTAAGAATTTTTAAATAGCTATTTTAAGCTTTTTTAATATTAAAATAAAGAATATTTAGCTAATTTCTAAAAATAATATAGAAATATAAAATTACTACTTCTCTTAAAATTATTTATTTATTTTTATTTAGTTATATTTAATTTTTCTTTTAATAGTATTTTATATATTTATTTTACTTAAAAAGTAAATACTATAAGACTATAGTAAAACTTTTTAAAAAATACTAATTATATAAGAGTAAAACTATAGAAGAAGAAAGTTACTAATTCTCTTAAAATTATTAAAAAGATTCTTTTTTAATATCTTAATATAAATAAAATTTACTTTATTAATTTTAATTTCTTTAAAAGTCTAATTAGCTATATAGTAGTATTTATTAAAGTAAAAAAAGTATTAATACTATTAAACTTATTTATAAAGTCTAAATATCTATATTTTTTTTTCTTTCTTTTAAAGTTATTAGTAATTTATCTATTAAAATAAAAAATTAATTAATATATAACCTTAAGCTATAGTATATTAATTTCTATTTACTTAAATAAATTAATAAGTTACAAGTTAAATTACTCTATAGTAAGTTTTTAGTTAATAGTTTTTAATAGCTTAATTTTTAAATTAGAAATTAAAAATAGTAAAATTAATATTAAATTACAAGCTAATTTAAAAGATATTAACTTAAAAAGTTCTAAAGTAAGTAATATAATTAAACTCTATAATATATTAAAGACTTTACTATTACTTACTAAATAGTAATAGCTTATTAAGATAATTACTAATATACTAAAAGATAATAAAAACTATTTATAAAATAATATTTACTATTATTTCCTTAATATTTAAAAAAAAAAGCTTTAAATAGATTTAATATAGTAAAAAGAGTAGTTTATAGTACTTAATAATTAGTAAGCTTTTATACCTCTCTATATAAGTTTTCCCCTTAATTATAATTTAAGTAACTAAATATTATTTATAGTATTTTAAAATAGAGTAAAATATTAACTATTTATATTAGTAGTAAAAATAGTAAAAAGAAAAGTTTAAAATCAGTATTATTAGTCTTATTATTATTCTTAGTATTTTATACTATATATAAATCTGTATATTCTTCTTATCTATAACTAGTTTCTTAAGTAGTAAATAAAACTAACTCTTTCTAACCTTATAGTTCTATACTAGTTAATAATTTATATAGCTACAGTATACTGCTAGAGGCAAACTGGACTGTAAAGTTATACTGTGTAGATAAATAGATTGTCAGTTAGATAAAATAGATACCTGTATGCATTCTTAAGGATTCTTCAGTATGCACTAAATTGCCCTAGTAACAGCATAGTTCTGGCATCTGACTAATGAGAGAGTAAGGAGGCGGATATGATGAGCGAGAGGAGTCGATGTTGATTGGATGGACTGAGGCTTAGCGCAGCACAGGTGTGTCAGATCTCGTGACTCTGTAATTGGGGTCTGACGGCCTGAGTTGGGTGCCTTTAACACAGCGAAATGTACGATCAGATGAGGCAAAAATAGCCTGATTGAATTGATGATAATTACGACCTTAATAACGTCGTTATGACTGATGGATTGACTGTGTTGTTGATCATCTTGACCGGCGAGGGATTTCGCTCCTCTACGGTCTCTGAGACCCCCGCTTCCTTAGTCATCCAGCCGGACCGGATCCCTGCGTCTAACAGGTCATCTAGTCACGTGCGGTAGTCGTTCTTCAGAGCGACGTCCGTGCAGGGCGACTTGATTGGGCGACACATTTTAATATTTCCGAAATATTAGACTGAGCTAAGGGGTAATAATTGAGTCAATGCGATGAACTGGCTCTTTAATTTCTCTATATTGCCAAAGATGAGAAGCAAAGACTGGCGGACAGGCTTGAACACTGGCGTGGGATAGATGGGGATTTATACTTGCGCTCTGAAGAATCACTGCCGGGAACCGGACATTCGCCGAATCGTTGGTCCTTAAGCACTAGGGAGCAAGACGACTTCGATTGTCAGTATTGGTCCTGGGACTGGTGCTGACAATCGAACCCATCTGTTATGTGTGTCCCGAGACCCAACCTGTCCCAGGACCGCTACTCCGTGTGCTAGTATATGGCTGCTAGCTATGATGATAGCGATCGCATCAGTAGTAAAAGACCTGCTGTCCCGCGGCAGTGGTCCTGAGACAGTGGCGGTCCTGGGAAAGCAAGAGGTCTTGGGACAGTGCCCGGCTACATTCCCGAAACTCCCGACCCCCAAGAGCAAACGCATGCTCGCATCAGCTGCGCATTGGAAATTCAAAGTCTGTCGACCGCGGCCACTTGGTTAGGCACTAGGGTATAAGAGACTCTCCACTAACCATGGCGTTTATCTTAGTATGGCAAGTGGAGGCATGTGATACGTGGTAACCACTTACCATACACCACCAAGAGTAAGTTGACGCTTTCATGGCCTAGCCGTTATTTAGCAGGCTTGCGGGTGGACCAAACAGATTCGTTACAGATGAATTAGGTTCGATAACCACAACGGCGGAAAGCAAAATCGGCATCATGTGGTTAATTTTTTCCCGCCATCTCCTGCTCAAGTGGCCAGACTTGCCTTCAGTTCCGCCCCCTCATTAGGCTCACGGTTCCAGTAGTGGTATAAATTACAGCGTTTGTGCTCTATTACTAATTGTACAGACATACAACCTTTACGGCATCAGTCTGCGATCACATCGTGAAATGATGCGAAATACTACCCCGGGCATTGATGTTAGGGGGATTCCACTTGAAGCATCAGCTACGAGTGTTGGCCAGTTCGGACACGATTCGGGCAGCTCCTGCATGCCTACGCTCAGAGGAAATTTAGCAGGCTGCTCACAAGCAGAAAAGGCTCTCAGGCCATGGATTGAGCTTAAGGCTCCAAGACGAGGCGATTTTGGAAGTACACACCAATTGCCAGAGGGCTATACTGATACAAGACAGCAAGCATCTTCTGGACAAGTGAACGTGGTTCAGGACATCAGCATGGGCAATGACGGCCAACAAATCCTTGTTTGTACAAATAGGGAGCCCATTCAAGCCCAAAAATGTGACGGCTGGTAATAGGGTAATGCAATTTGTTGGTTCAGTTTCAGATGAATCACTACAAGTTTACATCAAGGCGCAAATGAGAAGATAGCCAAACCCGGCTGATGAGAATGACTTGGATGAAGTACAGTTGGCGGAATGGACTTACTAGTTCAGTTTAATGAATCTTCACCCCGCTAAGGTGCGCATGGTCGATTTTGGCCGCGTCGTTTTCTCCTCGCCTCGTTTGTGTCTCTGCCATTGTGATGCTACTGGCCTCACTGAGTTAATTCAGCAACCATGTACGGAAACAGAACCCAACAGGCCTTGATTAAGACCGCCCCACATTCAATCAAGGTGAGCAACAGCCTCCAAAGTGGCTAAGACGAGAGAAGAAATCCACACCGAGAGTAGTGCAACGGCGAAGAAGTGATACACGAGGACCAGCGGCGCCTGAATGATCCCCCTGAGGAGCCCAGCCGGCCCATCCACGCAAGCGCCGCCCATTGAGAGGTACTCAAAACAGCTTCGGCGAAGCGTTTCTAGGTAGAAGTCTTCAGCTGCGAATAGCGTGTACAGAGCCTGGGCTAGGACATTGATGACGAAAGAATGGCGTTTCCGCTGCCAGTGGAATGCCTTGGCTTGCTCAAGGACACGGCAGGTGTTATTGAGATCCGGAACTTTGCTTTGCGATAGCAACTCGGCCAGGAGCACCACATCTTTCAACGCGACAGTCATTCCGCCGCCAGTGAGAGGATGGCGCATGTTCATGGCATCGCCGGCTACGATAAGTCCAGGGGTGCGGTTTGCGGCCGCGGGCAGGAAGGAGTTAGGCATACATCGAAGACGGCCCCGGTCCAAACTTTCGGCAAAGGCCGGTTGAATCGCTGGGGGAAGCTGAGGCAGCACATGATTCTTCATATAGTGAGTGACCCCCCCATTGGCGGATTGTGCAGCTTCTAGGCCATCAGGCACGTTGACCAGTGCCCTCGTCTCGTGAGTGCCAATCTGGTAGAGCAGCACCGGAGAGAAACGACCGAACAAGACGTGTCCGAAATGTACCGCGGGGAGCGGTACGTCGTGGAGCTCGAGTGCCCAGAACTTGGACTTGGCCACTGGATTCCGTGTGGTGGTTTCCCCACGGAATTTGCTCCTGTAGCCATCCGCGACAATCGTCAAAGAGGCGAAGAAGTAGTCACACTTGCCAGCCGACACGCTCTTTACTCCGAGAACCTGACTATGCCCCTCCGTCTTGATGAGGCCATCCACCTCTGTCTCAACAATGGTAATATTGGGTTCTTTCGCCGCGGCAGCTCGTAACTGCTGTACAAATCGGCCGTGGTGGAATGAGAGACCAGTTGCTGTCTGGATTCGCTTGGAGGTCGCCCGGATATCGTCCTTGGGATAGGGAATAGTCGTGGATCGGTCGTTAAAGATGACGTGGTAGCCGTTGACCGGGACGGCGTCGATCTTGTCCAGGCAGTGCCGAAGGCCGAGTTTCTCCAACGCCCGCACCCCCCCAGGCTGCATCAGCTCCCCCACAATGCGGTTGGGTTCTTTGAGGGACCGTTCGAGGAGGAATACCGAGCGACCTTTGCTGCGCGAGTGCGACGGCGATTGCAGCTCCGAAGACGCCAGCGCCGACCACGACGACATCGGCTTCGTGATGGTCGATACGACGCACGGCTGCTTCACTGGTCGCGTCTGTGGCAGTATGAACGCCAGGAGGAGGACAATCCATAGCGGTAGAAACGATGTGAGAGAGTTGTTGATGGAGAAAGGGTCGTAAATGGCCGTTGAAGAGGCTGGTTTGGTGGGTGTGGTGGGTGTGGTGCCGCCAAGTAGGTGTGCTAGAGCAAGTGTGTTGGAACAAGTGTGCTAGCACTATAGATGTGCTAGCACATATGAGCTAGGCTATTTGTTCTGGAGCAAGTTGTGCTAGAGAAAGTGTGCTGGAATACGTGTGCCGGAACAAGTGTGCTAGCACCACAAATGTGCTAGCACAAACGTGCTATCCCGTGGGATTTACTAGCACTAGTGTGCTAGCATCTGTGTGCTGGAGCAAGTGTGCTGGAACAAGTTGCTAGCACTATAGATGTGCCAGCATCTGTGTGCCAGTATCTGTGTGCCAGTATTTGCGTGCTGGCATATATGCACTGGAACAAGTGTGCTAGCACCACAATGTGCTGGCACAAACTGTACTAGCATAAATTCTGTGCTAACATATAGGTGCTAGTTCACAGTATGCTCCAGCATATGGTCGCCAGAACAACATGATTGATGTGAGTGTGTTAGTGCATATGTGCAATAGCCTGTTTCTATTTAGTGCTGGTAAAAAACCTCAATCCTGCTATCTAAGAAGATAAATAAGCTCTTTCTGCAATTATTATATTCCCTAGATTTTAGCAATTATTTTTAAGTCTAGCCTTTATCAATTTATAGTATAGTAATCTTTTTGTAACTGTATATATATATATAGAAATATTCTAAAATCTTCTCTTAAATAATATATTCTTAATATAATTAGCTAAACTGCCTTAAAGTAATACTTTAAGTATATTTAATTCTGTAAAATATTAAACAGCTAGTTTATTACTACTTCTAATATTTTTATACTACTAACTATTTTATTTTTACTTACTAATATAAAACTAATAGCTTAAAGTTCTTTTTAAAAATATAGAATAAAGTATAGTTAGCTATATATTAATAAATACTAAGCTTAATATTTAAACTTAAGAAGTAAATTTAGCTATAGATTATTTTATAAGCTAAAAGAGTACTATTAGGTATTTTTAATAACTAGCTATTATAAAATCTTATAGATTTTATTTATAGAGTTAATATTAATTATATAAATTAATCTTATAGCTTACTGAAATTTAGTATATTAAGGTATTTACTAATAACTGTAACTAAAATTTTTTTTCTATATTAAATAGCTTTAATTTAGTTATATATAAAAATATAGTAGAATATAAGTATAATAAGTAATATAGTAATAAAAAGCTTTGAAATAGTAAAAATAGTAAAGCTATATAATACAGATTAAAAAGTATTATTAATAAGAAAACTATAAGTTTAATATATATTATAGTTAAGATAATAATAATATAGACTATTATACTAGCTAGCTAAATAAAATTATTAGAAAAAAAAGTACTATATTAATTTTAGTAGAGTATTATAAGTTAATATTTAAATAGATATACTCTATATTTAACTGCTTAATAAACATTTTCTATATAGACTATAAACTTTTAATAGAAATAGATATTTATTTTAAATAATATAAAAGTTATTTTTATAGAAAATAAATATAATATAGAAGAAAAAAAAGCTAAGTATATACTATTAGAGCTTTTATTACTTATATTTCTATATACTATAGATAATAGCTATTTTATTATAAGATTAATTATATTTATATATATAGTAAAAATATTTAGTCTAAAAGTATAATTTTAAAAAAAAGTATAAAATAAACTTAAGAAATATTTAGTTTGTTATTTAAATAAGATATATATCTATTTACTTTATAATAAAAATCTTTTAGCTTAATAAAAGCTAGTTATATAATATATATAGAGATATAATATAAACTTATAATTTAAAGCTAGCTATAAATACTAATAAGCTGCTAAATATTAAAATTATTAATATTTAAAAAAGTTTAAATAATAATATTTAGTTAAATAGTATTTTTAATAGTATTATAATTACTAAATATTAAAAGGTATATATTAAAAGATTTTAATATACTTAAATAGAATATATACTTTTTTTTAAAAAAAAAGAATTAAATTTAATATTAAATAATAAACTATTTCTTTAATTTAATTACTACTTTTAAATTATAGTAACTCTAGCTAACTTATTTTTAAATAAAATTAGTTTTTATATAAAGAAATATATTAATAGTATTATAATATATATATTAATTTACTTTTTTTAAGTATATTAAATAGTAATAATAAATAGTTAGAATATAAATACTACTATTATAATTTATTTTTTAACTTATTTTTTAACTATTATTAATATTAAATATTTCTCTATAATATACTTTAATTTATATTCTAATAGTTATATTTATAGCTAGTTTTTTTTTACTTAATAAATTTATAATTTAATAGATACTATATAAAAATTTATAAATATTACTTTTTTAACTAAAATAGCTTTTTTTTTATATATTTATAAACTTAATATTTAAGTTATTAAAGTAATATTTTTCTATATATTTTAAAAAAACTAGCTTATTATTACTTTAATAAAATAAAGTAAATTATAAAATTAAATAGAATAATAAAATAACTAATAATTTATAATTAAAAAGACTTAATTAATAATATAAATTATTAAATTAATATTACTTTTAGTTTTAATAAATAGTTATTTATTTATTTATATTCTATAGATTTAATTAAAAATAGATAGTACTTCTATACTATAAAAATAAAGAAAAAACTATAGTAATTAGAAGAAAACTCCTATTCTATATCTTAAGCTTAAATTAAAGCTCTATTAGTATTATATAGATTAAAAAAGTAATTTTTCTATTAAAATTAAAATTATCCTACAATCTAAATATTTAAATTAATCTATATACAGTAGAGGCTATATACAGTTAAGTTAGGTATATTATCTAACCCTACTGTATATTATTATTATTATTAGTTATTTATAGCTACTACAGATAGATTATATATTCCGGTATAAATCTAGTATACTAAAACAGTCTGCTAGCTGCCTACAGCTATAAAAGTGGGGCCTAGCGCTAGCTAGCTATTAACATTCTAGCTATTATTAACTGCCTAAAGAGGTATTTAAATCTTACGCTCCAGCTATTATAGCTTTTTCTTTTTCTTTCTTCTTTAGAGCCTTATAAGTTAACCTCTACCCCCCCCTTCCCGCTATACTAGCAGTATTTCCAATTTAGGTTTATATTGCTAACCTTATTGTATTAATAGGATTTTATCGACAAGTTAATATTTCCTGCCTTTAGCTTGTAGTATAGTTTCTAACTTCTTATAGTAAGAATAGTAGCAGTAATAATAACAATAATAACAGTATGTTCCCGCTGTATACCCGCTGCAGTTATCTGTACTGTAGCTAACTTGTTAGATAACGATAAAGAAGATAATAATAACACTGGAGACTCCAGTATGGTTTCATGCTGGATCCACTGGGGTTTCAATAGCTAATCTATCTGCAGGCAAAAAAGAGGAGGAGGGTCGAGGAGGACACTCCTAGGGGGTCAGAGCTGGTATACTCTACTCTCTGTTCTATATATATTATGCAGATATATAAGGACGGCTCAGTAGGTCTCTATAGAGACTAAGCCAGTAAGTTTTCTATTTCTAAGTTAGATTTAATATACTAATAATATATAGATATAGCAGCAGGTAGCTATATAGCTTGTATATATATATATAAGATATATATACCTCTAATATTTACTGTAGTTACTAATATCTAAATATTAGTAGTTATTCTTCTATATAAAGATAGAAAGATTAATATAGATTTAAGTTACTTTTAATTTAGGTTTACTATTAATACTATCTATCTAAAAGGCAGACCTCTAGGAGCTTAAGAATAAAGCTATAAGAGCTAAAAGTTAGATACTTCTAGTATACTTATATACCCCTATAGTTATTACTATAGGATTATTATCTAACTAGCTTATTAAGCTAGCCAGTAGGATAACCTATATTGCTAAGGTACTTAAGTGCCTTAAAGCTATTATAGATCTAATTCTAGCTGCTTTAGTTAAGTTTTTATAGTAAGAGAAGGCTATTAAGGCTAAGAGAGAGATAGAGAGTATAGAGAAAAAAGAGAAGAATAAGAATAAGATAAGTTTAATAGAGAGGTAGATAGTAATAGAAAAGGGAAAGAGTTAGTAGGTAGAAGGTATAATTAGTATAGGTTTAATAAGTTAGTATTATAGACTTAGTATATAATATTATATATATATAAATTGGTTTTTTTTCTTTTAGGAGTTTTTTTAGAGTATATTAAGTATTCTTTTTAAGGGGTTCTAAAGTATTATTACTAGTTATACTGTAGGCTTATTAATTCTATATTAAGCTTATTGCAGTATATCTTATAGAGCTATATTATATATTAGAAGTAGGGAATTAATTAGAGCTATAGGAATTAGTAGGTAAAAGTATAAACTATATTTAATTTTAAGAGTTAAATAGTAAGTTTATATTAGTTTTAAAGTAAATTTAAAATAAATCTATATTATTCTATATATAATAAGTAGTAAAGAAAGATATAATTTAAAGTTTTATCTGTATTTCTATACTAATACTATAGTAAAGCTATATTAGGTATATATCTATTAAAGAGAAAGCTTTATAGACTTAATCTTTCTATATATAGTTAGATAAATATTAAACTTTTATACTTCTTTAGTTTATTATAGAGTTAGATAGTTTTCTTTCTATTAAATAGTAGGTTTAATTTAGCTAGTTTAATTTTATTTTAAATCTACCTTTTATATAATATATAATAAACTTAATTCTATTTTTCCTACTATTCTTAGGATATATATTTCTAAATTTAGGCTTATTTAGGCTGCCTATTATAACTAAATAGCTCGTTAGTAAGCTAGTTTTTATACTTCTATATTAAGTAATACTATAGAGCTTTCTGTTTTTTCTATTAAATCTATTTTATAGCTGCTATAGCTACAGTTTATATAAGTACTTCTATTTTCTATTATTTAAGGCAGCTATAAAATCTAGTAATATATTTATTAAAGTATATATTAAGTAGTAATATATCTAACTTACTCTTAAGAAGCTATATTAAAGTGGCTTTATAGACTCCTCCTACTATAAGTAGAGCCTAAATCTACTCTACTATAAGAGCTCTTACTGGCCTCTATAGGTTTCTACTTAAACAGGTAGACTTATAGAATATACTAGTGCTATAGCTAATAGTAGCTCTAATAACTTAAGTATATATTTATCTTACTGCTATAAGATTAATACTCTATATACTTATAGTAATTACAGTAAGAGCCTGCTTTTAATACTTTAGTTTGCCTTTAAGCTTAGAGATATAAGGTTTCTATAGCAGTTTTTAGTTAATCTAAAGGCTTAAAAACTAAACTATTTAGATTAATACTATTAAATTGTTATTAAGTTAGATTTAAATTTAATCTATTTAGTAGCCTTATATAAAATAGAGTAATTTAGTTTTATTTTACTTAAAGATTATTCTATTATATTAAGCCTAGTTAGTATAAATTTTCTATACAGCCTTAAGTTATATTTATATTTCTACTACTAAGATTCTAAAGGTAAATAGGTTTATATTATCTATAAATTTAATAATAATTACTTTTTAAGCTCTTTTAAAATTCTTATAGAAGCTTATAATAAATAGAATAAAAAGTATTAGTAATAGTAGTAATTCCTATAGTACTTTAACTTTAACTTTAAATAGTTTAGATACTGTACTATTAAATTAAATTTATACTGTATATACTATAAGATAGCTTATAAGTTAGTATAATAACTATAATAAGATATCTATTTTCTATAGGGCTATAATAAGCTTTCTATAGTCTGCTAAGTTAAAGACTATAATAAAGTTAGCTTAAAGCAGTAAGATTACTCTATATTAATTTTATACTATTTATACTACTTTAACTGTAACTATAAGAGCTAGCTCTATAGATCTCTTTATATAGTTATCTATTTAACTTTTAAATAGAAGCTTTTTTACTTTTACTTTAGCTATAATATACTTTCTAACTACTATTTCTATAATTTTACCTATTATATTAAGTAGGGAAATAGATTTCTAGCTAGTAGCTATTTATTATTATTTAGGCGTTTTATTTAGCTTTAAAATTACTATAATAAATATACTGTAGAATTAAGTTAGAAAGTATCTAAAAGTAAAGCTTATATTTATAATTATCTATAGAACCTCTAGAAAGAGTCTTCTATAGGCTTTTAGAAATTCTATTAGAATATTATTCTTACTTAATATCTTTTAGAATTAAATACTTATAAGGGCTTTATAGATTTTATTAATCTCTATATAGATCTATATTAAGCTTATAGTATTATCTAATAGAGAAAGATTATTCAGAATAAATAGAGTATTACTATTATCTGCCTATAGCTTTAAGAAGAATCTTATTACTAATATAGTTACTTTATCTATATAATTAGTTATAGGCTTAGTATTATTTAGTCAGTTTAAAAATAGAAGCTATAATAGAGCTAGCTTAATTCTACTATAAAGCTAAGTCTATTTCTTAATTTCCCAGAATAAAGTAAGCTCTTATTTTATTATTTTAGCTAGTAAATTCCTTTAAGTAGCCTAATAGGCTGTATTAATACTTTAGTCTTACTGGATATAAACTGCTAGTAAATTATTCTAATTAGCTTATTAGTCAGTCTATTAGTATTTATAGTAAGCTTACTTAAGTTATTTAGTTAAAATTACAGTATTATAGTTCTACTATAGGTTTTAAATAAGCTCAGTATATTTATATATTAAGATAGTATAAGCTGCAATAAGATAGAGCTATTTAGCTATTTAAGCTATAACCTAATTAGTTAGTTAGTTTTTAGTTTTAATAGAGCCTTCTAGCTATTATAGGCAGATATAGGCTTTATATTCTGCTATTTATAGGTTAGTTATTTTTCAGTTTAAGGTAGAGGTAAATTTAAAGTTAAATATAGTATATATAGAGTTAAGTTACAGTTACTATATAAAATAGTTAGAGCTATTAAAATTATAGTTAGTATCTAGATACTAAAGATTAAGCTCTTTACTTATCTATATAAAGTTAAGAGTACTATTATAGCTATTCTTAAATACTTTAGTAACTATACTATAGAGTGTAATAAGAGTAACTTAAAGCTAAATTATAACTTTAAGAAGGCTATTTACACTCTGTAATTATTATTTATAGTAGTTCTAAAGTGGGTAGTAAAAGTTAAAATCTTTAAGTAGAATAGTATAGTTATTTAGCTTAACTTTAATAAGAGCCTATAGTATAGGGGAGTTACCTTTACTATTTAGAGGGTTATATATAGATATTATTCAATATTAAAATTTAGTAATATATATATACTTATATAGTTTTTTTATTAACTTAAAAATCTATAACTTAAGCTTATAGTACTTATAGATATAGAGAACTATATAGCTGCTATAGAAGACTATATAGTAATTTAATATATCTAAGTATAATAGGGTATTAGTTAGTTTTAATTGTATTACTTCTATTAGTATAATTATATTATATACAGTATGTATCTATAGTACTAGATATATTAAAATTAGCTTTTTATATATATTCTATAAGAGGATCTATATTAATTTTATAAAGAGGAAGATATATTGCTAATAAAGTTTATAAGGGGTAATAATATACTTTTAGTATAGCTCTATATTAATAATAAGCTGTATAAGGTTTAAGATTACTTATTAGTTAATTCTATAGAGTAACCTAGTTATTTAGAGCTTTAAAATTTAGGGGGGGGGGGGGGTCTGAGGATTTCTATAAAGGTAAACTTAGGGTGTTAGATATTATTATCTCTAAATCTTAAGAGTCTACTAAAGTATTCTTATTTTACTCTTTTTTAGTATAGTTTTACTATAGAGTAAAATTAACTCTATATTAAATAGTCTTCTTTATAGAGAATATAGCAGTATAGAATTTTATTTTTCTTAATAGAGCAGTTTTTATATACTATACCTCTATATTGTCTGCAAGTTGGATTTATTTTATATATTCAGGCAATATATCTAAATTTAAAGTAGGAAAAGTATTATATAGGCTAAAAGCCTTTTTTAAATAGCTTACAGTTATAGAGTTTAACATTAAGTAGTAGTTTATTATTATATAGGCAGTTAGTATTTTAATTTAAGATTATATATAGAATTAAATTTACTTTTAAGTTAGGTTTAAGTTAGCTTTTAGTCTTTTTAAATTTATATAATTTTAATATTATTTATATATTCAATATTAGCAATAAGTTTATTTATATTATTCAGTATAGCTATAAGTTAAATTATTTTTACGATCACTCTAAATATTAGGCAGACTAATATAGCTTTCTTACTAAAGACTATATCTATCTAATTATTATTATATATAGCTTTAGCTTTATTTAATATTAAGAATATTAAAACTATATCTCTATTTAGAAGGTATCTTACTATAAGAATATTATTATTACTTTAAGCTCTATTTATAGCTGCTATAGTATTTCTTAAGGTTTTACTCTTTATATTTAGAGGGGTATTATAGGTTTAAACTATAACTTTATATTTAGCTTAACTTTAGATTAACTGCTTGCTAAAGTTAATATATATTAGAATTAGACTTTAGGCAGCTATAGATATATAGAAGGATTAGAATAAATTACTTATAGTAGTAAATACTACAGTAAGAGTAGTTATAATAGCTATATAACTACTTTAGTAATTTTTACTGTTATTTACTCCTCTGCAGTAGAGGTTATAATATTAGTATAGGTATATATCTTATATATATTAGTATAAGCCTAAATAACAGTTTAAATCTATTTAAGGAGATTAAAAGGGATAATTCTAGTAATAGTATTATATACTTTCTTTTTAATATTATCAGTTAGTATATAAGTTGCTTTTTTAGTGAGTTTAATACTAGTCTGTATTATATACTAGCTAGTATTTATAAGGAGGTTATACTAGCTATACTTAAGGCTAATATAGCTAGAATTAATTACTATTAGTAATACTATAGTATTTTTGCTATAAGCTTAATATACTATTAGTTTTAGTTTAAAAAAGGCCTATAGAGTTTAAATTTAATATTAAAATAGTTTTTAGGGGTAGTTTAGGGGTGTAATAATAAATATCAGCTTAATATTATAGAAGTTATTTAATAAGTAGTTAATAAACTTAAAAAAAAACTTATATAGTTATTTTTAATATACTATTTAATTTACTTAAAATACTTAAAAATATATAAATTTACTTAATCTTTTAAAAAGCTTTATATTTCTTTATATAGTATATTAAAGAGATTTTCATTAAAAATTATAAAAGTAATAAAAAAAAGAAAATACTTTAAATACTTTTAAAATAATATTTTAAAGTAATTATAAAAAGCTTAAAAAGCTTAAAAAGTTTATAACTTTTAAAGATATATATAAGCTATATATATAGTATTTTAAAATAGTTAAAAATATTTTAAAATTATTATTATTAATAAGTTAAATAATTTAATTTTAATTTACTTTTTATAACTTATTAATATTTTAAAATACTATTTTTATTAATTTTTAATTTTAAGTTTCTATTTAATAAAAAAAATACTTTAAAATTATTCTTTTTTATTTAGCTATTTATATTAAAATTAATTTATATTTACTTAAATTAAAAAATAGTAATAAGGTAATTTCTATTAAATTTATACTTATTAAAATTAAAATAAAATTTAAAATAAAATACTAATAATATTTACTTTAATTAAAAAATAAAAACAGTTTTTTTTAAAAATATTAAAAAATAAATCTCTAAAAGAAAATTCTTTTAAATCTCTTTATTTAAAATACTATTAGTTTATTTCTTTATTTTAAATAATTTTAACTACTAATTAGCTATTAAAGAAATCTAAAGAATTAAATATAAAATATTTAAGCTAATTATATTATATTTAAACTTTAATTTATTATAGTTAAAAATAATATTATTTAATACTTTTAGTTATATATTATTTAATTACTATAAAATAAACTAAAAATTATTATTTTTTATATTATAAAATATCTTACTATTAAAAAGTAACTATTTTAAACTAATAACAATAAAATAACTTTTAAAAAAATACTCTATTTATAAAGTATAATTGAAAAATAAAAAATAAAAATAATTATATTAATATTAAGCTATTTCTATTTAAAAATATACTTACATTTAAATTAATAGACTAATTAATTTAATAGGAAAAATATAAAAACTTAATTTAATTTTAATTTTAAATACTATTATATTTCTATTTAAGTTATATTTAAAGCTAAAAAAGTATAGCTAAATACTAAAGTTATTTTATAGTAAATAGTAGTTATAAAATAGTAGCTATAGAATAATAACTATAAAATAACAGCTTTATATTATAGCTAATTATAAAGCTAAACTAAATAAGCTTTATTAATATAAACTTACTTTTTATTTACTTTACTATTTAAATAATAAAGCTAAACTAAATAACTAGCTATTAAGCTTTTAATTTTAAATTACTATTTATTATATTCTAACTATTATTTATATATATAGTAAACTGCTTTAATATTTAAATTTATACTTAGTTATAATTATGTAATTTATATAAAATAATATAATATTAACTATATTAACTTTAAAAAAATATACTTTATATATTTTATAGTAGTTATAGTATTTAGTTATATTAAAGAGTAAACTGTAAAAAACAGACTATAATTATTACTAATAAAAAATAAGTTTTAAATAATAATAATAAAAGTATTTTACTTATTTTTAGCTATATTTATAGTTAGAGTATAATATATATAGATATATTTAGCTATTTACTTATTATTTATTAATAGTTATTTTTTAATTTTTAATATTTAAAGTAGCTTCTATAAAGTTTAATATAGATATATTTATATTAATTAATATTAAATACTAAAGATTATTTTATAGTAGCTATTTTTTTATACTTTAATTTATATATTAATAGTTTAAAACTAAAGAAAATATAGAGAATAAAAGAGTTTTATTAATAGATATTACTATAAATATTTTAACTAAGTATAGTTAAGTTAACTTTAAATAGCTTTTAAATAGTTTTTAAATAGCTTTAAATAGAATTTATACTTAGTTAATATTATTATATAGCTTTTTTTTAATATTTTATAGTATTTATTAAAGTATTTTTAATTTTAATTTATTAAGTCTATATATATAGTATTTAAATATTTTATTATAATTACTATTATTAGTAAATTTAATAATTTATTAAATATAAATAAAGCTAGTAATAAATTAAAATATACTATATAGAATAATAAAAATATAATTAATTTAAAAATAAAACCTATTTTAAGCTTTAATTAATAAAGTTAAAATACTTAATTTAAGTATAATAGTCTTTAAAGTAATAGCTATATAAGTTAGTTTTAGTTATTATTAACTTAAAAAGTAAAAACTAAGTTTTTATTTATATATAGTAATAAAGTTTATTATTTAATAGTTTTAAATATAAGTTAAAAAGGTAAAAAGAGAAATATATATTTATTATTAAACTAATATAAAAACAGTTTAGCTAATATATATATTATTTCTTTTCTTTTTCTTTTTTTAAGTTTATTAATTTTATATTTAATCTCTTTTTATATAGGTTTTATAAAGCTTTTATTTAAACTGTAATTTTAATAATTTTATTTACTAATTAAAGCTTTTAATATTTAATAGCTTATTTATATTACGTTTTATTAATTACTTATACTTTAAAATAGTAACTTTTTTAACTAATATAGTTAATACTATTATTTATATTTTTAATCTTTAAGTACTTATTAATAAAAATATTTACATTTAAAATAAAATAGCTATAATAAGTTTAATATAAGATATTTTAACTAGAAAGTAAAAGAGTTTTATTTTTATATATATACTTAAAGCCTATTATTTAAAGAGTATAAATAAATTATATAGAAGTATAAATATAGTATTTAATTAAATAAGTTATTTAGTAGTTTTAACTTAAAGTAATAATATAATATTATCTATTAGATTATTTTCTTCTATAAATTTAGATAGAACTATTAGCTTTTTATCTTTATTTAAAAATATAGTAGTTTAATATTTAATAAGATAAATTAAATTATTATAAACTTAATAATAATTCTATATAGCAGTCTATTTAATACTCTTTTTAATATATATACTTAAATACTATATAAATAGTTAAATAAGTTAGATATATTAAATTACCTTAAAAACTAATATTAAAATAGTTTTTAAAAATAATTAAAATACTTTACTTTAAATAGAATTATATAGTAAATATATAATTTTTATATTATATATTAAGTATTAATTTATAGTGATTTTAATAAGTTATAAAATTAACTTTTATAATATTTAAATATATATACTAAATAGTTCTATAGAAATTTAGGGTTTTTTTTTTTAGCTTTTTTGGTAAATTAAAATATTATTTAGGTTTTTTTTATTTTTTATTTTTTTAGCTTTACTTAATATTATTAAATAGATTAAAGCTATATAGTATTTTTAAATAATAGAAATAAATAGTTAGTACTATATTTAGTAATAGAAGAAATAGTAGCTAAATAATAAGATTATTATATATTAGTTTTTACTTTAAGCTTTAATTTAATTCTTCTAACTTTAATCTTTTTAATTTTAATTTTACTATTTACAGTTAATAATCTTACTATCTATAGTTAATAATCTTACTATCTATAGGTAATAATCTTAAGATAGTAATTTTATTTTAAGTAATAAGATATAAAAGAGACTAATATCTTTTATTATTAAAAGGCTAATTTCCCTTCTAACTATTATTTAATTTTAACTTCTATTATAGTAATTATCTATAAAACTCTTTATAATACTAATTTAGTATTTTAATAATATAAAACTAGATATTAATATAGTATTAAATATCTTTATAATTCTAAAGATAATATAGAAAGAATAAAATATAGAGTATATTAAAAATTCCTTAAAAAGTATTGGCTTTTAAACTATTTATTTTACTATATATTACAACTAAATATAAATTAATAGATTATATTAGCTATATTTAGATATAACTTATTTCTAGATAATTATAATAGAGTTTAATTTATAAAAAAATAAAATTATTAATATTAATTTTAACTTTATTTAAATAGAAAAAACTACTTTACTAAATTTAATTAGAGCTTTTAAAAATAGTAACTAAAATAATAGAAGCTAAAAGTTTATTAATAAAGTAAGTAAAAAGACTTTTAAGCTTTAATTTAAAAAGCTTTTATACTATATAGAGATAGTATAAATAATAGCTAGCTAGAATACTAACTAAAGAGTAGATTTAAATAACTTAAGTTTAATATAGATATTAGAGATTTTAGAGTATTAAGTTAGGTTATTAAATTTATAACTCTAGATATTAAAATTAGAATAGCTATAGCTTAATAAAAAAGTTAGATAGAATTCTAATAGATAGAAAAAAAGCAGCTTAAAATCTAAACTTAAGTTTTAATAATTATAATATATATAATAAAAATATAGTAAAATTTAAATATTAGATTTTCTTATTAAAAGAAATTAAAATATTATAAAAAGTTAATTAGAGCTATAAGTTTTATAGCTTAATATTACTACTATAAAAACCTTAATTTCTTTAAATTACTATTATTTTAAGTTTAAATATTAAGTCTATTATACTATTATTTCTACTATTAGTTTTTTTTAATACTATTTTAGCTTTTAGTTTCTCTTTTAAATATATACTATTAAAAGCTTTTAACTTCTAAATATTTTATTAAATAGTAAATATAAAGCTAGAGAATATTAATAATATCTATTAGTCTATTAATAAAAACCTAAATAGATATTTAGTTAGATAGATATAATTTATAGTTTTACTTAAAGCAGCTTAATTTATATATTATTTAAATTACTATTATAGTAAATATTTATATTTATATATTAAAAGTTATATCTACTAAAAAGGCTAATAAAATTATTTTATAGTTAATTTTAATATAATTAAACTTTAAGCTTTCTTTTTTTTTTTACTCTTTCTTTTTTAGATATATTATTCTTCTATAGTAGTATTACTTATATTTTATTCTAAATATTAAAAAAGTAAGTTATAACTTCTATAATACTATTAAAGCTATTTTAATATATAAGTTTCCTAAATATTAAGATAATAAAATACTTATAGTAAATAGAGAAATAGTTTAGCTTTAAGTAAGTTAGTTTAAATAGAATTTATTATTAGTATAGTTAGTATAAAAATATTAAAAATTAGCTAGTAATCTAAAGAAAAATATATAGATATATTTAATATTTTAAAATAAATTTATTATTACTTTTTAAAAAGATAGAATCACTACTAGCTTTATTTAAATAATTAGTAATTTAATTACTATAAGTATTAAAGTTATTAATAGTAATATAGTTATTAACTTTATTTAAGTAATTAATAACTTAATTACTATAAGTATTAAAGTTATTAACTGTATATAGTTTATATAATAATAGTATATTTATAGTAATAGCTATAAGAGTAATAATACTAACTATAAGAAATTGTATTTTAATAAATAACTTATTAGTTTCTTAATAATTTTAAGATAAAAATAAAAAATAATACTAAAAAAGTAAATCTATTTAAACTATTTTATTTAAATAAGTTATTATTATATTTTAACTATTATTATAATAAGAGTATTTAACTTTAAGCTATAAGAATACTATAATAAAATCTAGTAGAATAATATTACTATCTATCTATTTTATATTATTTATATTTAGTAGATATAGAAAATTAAGTATATTACTTCTATTAATATTTTATTAAAAAACTATCTATATAAATAGTATATTTTAATTTAAATATATAAAAATAAATATGTAGAGTATATATTCTATCTTTCTTAAAATAACTTTTATTTTAATTCTATTAAAGTATAATAAATTATCTTTTTCTATAATACTTAACTTTAAGATATATAATTAATAAGTAGTTATATTTAGTTTAATATAAATATAAAAATATATAGAATATATAAAAACATTAGGCTAATACTGCAAGCAGTATTAATATCTTTAATAAGCAATATAAAATTAATAGATTTTAATCTATAGTATCTTAAGTTATTATTAATATAAAGTGTATTACTGGAATAAAGAGTAACTATTATATTTACTAGTATCTTCTAAAGATTTAAAATATCTATAGCAGTATAAAAATAGCAGCTAATAAGTAAGTTAGAGTATTTAAAAGAGTTTTTATAGAAGTAATTTCTAACTATATAGAAAAGCTTTTATTTATCTATCTTTCTACTAGAAGTTTTAATAGAATTATAGAAAGAAGAATAAATCTTAAAATTATATAAGTAGATAGTAATATTTAGTAAGTAGAATAAAGCTTTCTAATTAGTATAAAATTATAGAGTAAAATCTCTAGAGGTCTATTAGAGATTTTTCTATTTATAAAGAAAATAAAGAGTTTTATCTATTCTATAGAGCTTTTAATTAGGAGGATAATAGCTTCTATTAAGATATTATTAACTATAGTATAAATTTTATTAAAATTGATATACTAGCTGTTAATCTTAATCTGGAAATTTTAATATCTAAGGAGGATAAGCTCTCTAGCTACTATAAGCCTCCTTAAGTCTCTAGTTATATATAGAATATTTCCCTTAAGGCTGAATATTAAATTAAAGGGTTTTAATAGGCAGA
This sequence comes from Ilyonectria mors-panacis, assembly GCA_002991585.1. Lineage (NCBI taxonomy): Eukaryota > Fungi > Ascomycota > Sordariomycetes > Hypocreales > Nectriaceae > Ilyonectria > Ilyonectria mors-panacis. Next base: position 47,857 of record PPHJ01000003.1, read on the forward strand.
AGAACCTTTTAGTTACTATATTATTACTTAAGTAGCTTAAGACTATATTATTACTAAAGCAGTAAATCTCTCTTTTAATTTTAAATAGTAATAAGTAATTTAGTATTATTTAAGATATAAACTAATATATAAAGAGATAGCAGCCTAAAGATATTTAGCTGGAAGCTGGACTTTAAAAATTATAGTAAGAATTAAGAATACTTTATAGAAGCCTATAGTAGCTATTAGTAGAGAATTTAATTGCTATTTAAAGAGATATATATACTATAGAGATTAATTAAATTTATCTTACTACTTTAGTTTTAAATAATACCTTAAGTTACTAGCTTTCTATATATTACTATATACTTTAAACTGTAAATCCTTTTACTTTTAAATAGAGTAATAATACTAAATATAAGATATATAATATTTACTGCTATATTCTGAATTTATTCTAATAAATTAAATATAAGATTTTTCTATAAAACCTAATAAAGTATTACCCTATTAAATATAATATAGAAAATATTAAGTAGATAGATATTAAATATATATAATATAAACTGCAGAATTTAAAATATAGAATTAATCTTCTCTAGCTATAATAACAGCTATATAAACTTAATAAGATTTTAATAGGAAATTATAATATCTTTAGGCTATTATAACAGACAGTTAGAAATATTTAGGCTAGCTAGTTACTAGTAGGAATATCTCTAGAGTAATTCAGATAAAATTAAAAAGAAAAATTAAATCTATTACTAAAGAGAAACTATTATCTTTTCTTTTATTAGAGATTTTTTTTTAAAAGTTAGAAAGGTCAGAAGGACTTAAAACTACTAGAAAGTCTATTAATTTATTGCCTTTATTTTTAAGAGATTTATTTAAGTCTATTTTAACAGTTACTATAATTCTTATTTTATCTCTATTTTTAACCTCTTTTAGATATTAGGCTGCTATAAGCTCTATTAATATCTTACTAGTAAACTTTCCTATAACTAACTTAATATTCTATCTTATTAGATACTTTCCTACTAGAAGATATAAGCCTTAAATTAACTTAACCTTATATATATAATTTAATATAGCTTTAGGCTAACTAACTAAAATACCTAAGTAATAATCCTCTATATATCTCCCTTAGGGTAAGTTAATAAATTAGGTATTATTTCTATCTCTTTTTACTACTAAATTAAAAGTTATAGTAGAGTAGTAAATTAATTAATCTTACTTATTAGAGTAATTAATTAATATACTTCTATAGTATAAGCTGCTAGACTTAAGAAGAATAAAAAGAAAAGAAAAAAAAAGAAAAAATAGAGAAATTAAGACCTCTTTAAATTTCCTATAAGCTAAAAGAGCTTAGAAAAACTCTAATTAATCCAGTTAAGAAGTAAGAATTCCTATTTAAGATATCTCCTATTAGAGGTAATATCTATAATAGGCTAAACTCTAAGCTATACTGCTTATTACTGCTCTAACTTTTCAGCTTTAAGAGCTAAACTGAAAAAGAAAGTATAATTAGCTTAGAAACTATCTTATAAAATAATATCTTTAGATAATTATATCTATAGGAGGTTTATTTAAGGCTTAAACTGTTAATTTTACTTAGTAAGCTATTAGCTAAATAAAAATATATAGGGGTTAGTTAGATAAAAAGATATTACTATAATAATTATAACTTAGTATTTTATAAAGGATTAAAATTTAGTTATATTAGCTTTAATATCTATCTGCAGTATTAAAACCCTAAAGCTTATAGAAAAAGATATAAGAGAAGGAGTTTTAACTCTAAAAATAGAAGAAAGAATAATAAAAGAAAATAATAGTAATTAGAGAGAGAGTTATCTTTATAATAATCACTCTATAAAGAGAGATTTCACTAGAGAGTATAAAAGGAAATTAAATAAAGATTTTAATTATTAGTTAAAATCTCCTTTTATTACTTCTAGCCTACTTTTAAAAGATTTTTATAACTATTATAACTTTTATCTATTTAAAGTAGATATTTTACCCTCCTTTTAGTTTTTTTTATCTTTTATTTACTATTTTCTTCTAGCTATTTATTTCTCTATATAAAAGAGATATCTTTACAGTTAGATATTTATTTTAGTATAGTTAGCTAAAACTATATTAAAAAGAGAGAATTATTCTCTAAGAGACTTAAATTTCCCCTAATTATACTTATAATTTAGATATTACTATGAAAGTAAAAAAAAGAAAAAGGAAAAAAAAAGTATTTAATTTAATATTTACAAATATAACTAGCTACCCTCTAACTTACTATAATAAATTAGCCTAATTACAGCTTACTCTTCTTCTAGCTAGTATAGAGTTATCTTTATAAAATTAAACTCTACTAAAATTAAATATCTATTTTAAGATAAATCCAGAAGATAAAGACTATTTAGGAACTAATAGAGATAGTAAATTAAGATCTCTTATCTCTATCTATATATTTAAATATAAATTCAAAAGGACTAATATTACCAGCTTTATATAGTTATTTAAAAACTATATTAAAAGTAGAATTTATACTAATAAGAAAAGAAAACTGCTATTAGTCTATTTTTTCTATAAAGATATTAAGATAAAGATAAAAAAGGCCTATAAGTATAATACTTAGAAGGAAGTTAAAATAAAGCTTCTAGAGGACTTTAAGAAAGAAGATAAAGAATAATAGCTTTAATCTCTTAAAAGAATTCTAAAGATAAATACCCAGTTTATAAGAAAGATAACTAATCTTAAGATACTTAACTAGCTTAAAATCTATTAAAAGCTATATAAAGCTCTTTATAATAAAGGGAAATTTAAGAAAGAAAATTTCTATACTATCTTTTACACTCTTCTCTAAAAAATTATTATTTAGATATACTAATAGAAGAATATCTCAGTCTAGAAGCTATAAGTAAAGACCTATAATAATATAGTTAATCTTATAATATCCTTATTTAAATAGAATCAGTTTTTTAAAAACCTAATTAAAAAGCCTTAAGAAAGAGAATTTATATTAAATAAAAAGCCTTTAGAGAAAAATATAGAATATTTCTTTTGCTGCTAAATTAACTAAAGATTAATTCTGCTATTAACTCTCTTATTAAGCTAGTCTAAAGAATAAGTATTAATACTACTAAATAATATAAGAATCTAAAAGCTAAATTACCTGCTATAGTTTAGAATACTATAGATAAGTAGAAATATTTTAACTAGTCTTATAATAATTACAATTTAATACCTAAGAGACTTCTTATAGATAATTAGAACTTTATTATTAATACTAGCTATAGCTAGAAGTAGATTAAATACTTTTACTGCTATATTTCTAGATATTTTCCCAATTAGTACTATAAGCTGTAAAAGAACTAAAATACTAGCTACTATAACTTTAACTTAAAAGCTAATATAGCTTAAGTAAGTTAAAAAGAAGCTAATATCTCTTTAAAGTTAGTCTGAAAGATAGAACTTTTTAGTAGTATTAAGAAGCTAGTTATTATATAGATAAAGAAGTTCCTAAAGTTTGTAACTGCTATTTTTCTAAATAGATTAATATCTAGCTTTATAATTTAAAACTGAACTTCTAACTAAAAAGAATAAAACTTAGTAATAAACTTTATAAAGAGAAATTAAAACCTAATATTTAAGAACCTAATTATTAGTAAGATTAATAGTAGGACTAAAGAGTTTATTAACAGTTAGAATAATAAATCTATTACTAAAGCTAATATTATCTTAATTAATAATAATAGTATTAATAAGCCTCTAATTATTCTGAATAATAATATTATCTTTAATACTACTATTAATAAAAAAGGCTAGAGTTAAGAAGTTACCTAAAAAAGCTAAAAGAGATTATTTAATTCCTCCTATAGTTATACTAAGAATTCTTTAGCTAACTAAACCTAAAAATTAAAAGCTAGTAAAAGTAATTATTAAAAATAACTCTAATAGAGATATCTATTTAACTACTTTAATTAAGAATAGAGTCTCTTTAAGGCAGAAGATTCTAAATATAAAAATTACTATTTTAATTCCTTAGATAATTTAATATAATTTAGAATTTAGCTATTTAATAGTAAAGAAATTAACTAATCTAGCTAATAGTATTACTAATACTATCTAGCTAAATCTCTAGCTTCTTTCTATAAGAAAGAATTACCTAAGGAGGTTTAAAATAAACCTTATTAAGAAATAAGAAAAGCTAGATTTTACAGTATAGAATATTCTGCTTTTTACTGAGATTTATTTTAATAATTTAGTCTGGTAATATAAAGTTCTTATAGTTATAATTAGTTAAGAAGAACTATCTATACCTACTTAGATTAATTTTATTCTTACTCTAAAGGACTATATTATAGTAGATAATAAAGTTATAAAAAAGGTTTTCTATAGAAAGAGATTAAAATAATCTAACTGAAAAGTATCTAATAAGATAATAATAAGACCTTTTATAAGTTTTATCTAGAGTATAAAATTTAAAACTATAGTTAATATATTAAAATCTCTTTAGGCTTTAAATAAAGCTTAAGTATTCAGATAGTTATATTTAGAAAGCTATTTTAAATATAGATACTAAAGGTAATATTATCTCTAACTATATTATTAAGACTAATAAGCTTCTATTTAAGTCTAACTCTATTAAAACTATATTCTTTTTAAAAGATTCTATTTCTATAGCTAGAGTTATTAATACTAAAGTCTATTTAAATAATATCTTTATTAAATAAAAGATATATATAGCCTCTATTTTATCTATTTTTATTCTCTTTATTCTAAAGATACTCTTTTTCTAAAGTATAAAAATCACCTTTAACTATAGTACTATTTCTAAAGAGATATTAATAAGCTGTAAGTTAAGAACTATTAACTTAATATTTTCTATTATAGATAGTATAAAAAGAGTTAACCTAATTGCTAATAAAAAAGTACGAAAAAAGTTACTATAAGTATACTAAAACCCTTTAAACTAGCTATTAATAATATCTACAGTTTAAAGAAGAATAATATTAAGTATTTTATTAGATATATTAATAGAAAGATAGTATAGAAAGTTTATAAAATTATTCTTAAAGACTAAATAAAAGAAAATAATTTAATATAGTTTAAAGTTAAGAAAATATATACTTAGAATAGTAGCTATAAGAATATAATAGTTTAAGTTAATATAATATATAAAAAAAAAACAGATAAGATTTAATTTAGAGATAATATTCCCTCTAATAGATTTATACCTAAGGGAGATTTATACTGATAAAATAAAAAATAGAATAAAGTTAAAAAAAAACTTAAAAAAGAACTTCTTTTTCTCTAACTATATTACTTTTAAATTCTTAAAAATTAAAAAGAAATTAAAGCTTTTTAATAAGAAATTAAAAGCTTTAATAGAGCAGACTGAGTATACTCTTAATAATACTAAAAGGGAAATCTTCTATTAAATTATCTTTAATTAGAAAGAAGCTTTAATCTGAATCTTTAAGAAAAAAAAGAAACTTAACTTTAAGATTACTCTTCTATAGATTATTAAAGTTATACTCTATTCAGCTTAATAATACAGTAATATAGTTATTTCTTATAGTATTAAGTTTAAGATTATTAAGCTAGTAAAAGAAAGAGTAAAGAATAAAATTATTAAAAAAAAGTTATACTTTCTATAGAAATTACTAAATACTTATAGCTAAAAAGAATAAAAGCCTATACCTTATTAATTTAGCTAAAAAGTATAATATTTATACTATTAGAAATAGTATAATTCCCCTAGAAATAAAAAACTTTTCTACTGAATTTAGAATATATCTTATTCTTTTAGTTCTTAACTTTTTTTTCTAAATATAATTAGATTATACTAAATGTAAAAAGTAGAGATCTAATAACCTTTTAAATATCTATTAATTTATTTAGGCTGTATACTCTTTCTTAAAAAGCTATAAATTTAGTAGCTTAATTTACTAAAATTATAATAAGAATTCTTTTTAATTTAATACCAGATAAAGTTAAAGCTTTTCTAGATAATATTAGTATTAAGAGCTCTCTAGAGGACTATAATAGAGAGAAGTCTCTTTTTAGTGTTAGAAGATATATTTTAGAATATCTTATAAACCCTTAATGTTATTCTTATTAATATAGAGCTTTCTAGCTATTTAATTACTATAAAAAAGTTATTCTTCTACTAAAAAGCTATTCTTTTAGTAGGATATCTTTATAGAACTTATAGTTATAAGCTCTTAAAGAATAAAATTCTGAAGATTATTAAATAGAAAGCTTATAAAAACCTAATTAAAGTAAAAGCCTTTTTAGATATTATAGAATACTATAGAATTTAAATTAAAGAGTATATTTAGATTATTAAGCTCCTTATTAAGCTACTAAAGAAGAATACCTTCTAGAAATAAAGAGAGGCTTAAAAGAAAGTAATAAAGATATTAAAAGAAAAGATTATTACTACTTCTATTTTTATTTCTCTTAATCTATTTAAAGAAGCTAGAAAAGTTATCTTAATAATTAATATTAGTATTTTAGGCTGGAGAGCTATTTTAATATAGATAATAAATAGTAAATACTACTCTATAAGATTTAAATTAAATATCTAAATAGATATTAAGAAAAAGTATAATATAATAAAGCTAGAATATAAAGAAGCTCTTTATACAGTTAGATATATAAGGATATAGATTTATAGATATTTTTTTACTTTAAAAACTAACTCTAAAGTTCTTATTAATTAACTTAATAATAGAGTAAATAATATATTAGGATTAATAGTTATTTACTGAATTAGCTACCTTTTACTTTTTAACTTTACTATTAGATATATCTTAGGAAAGAAAAATATAGTTACTAATAATCTTTTAAGAAAGAGAGAGAATTCTTCTAATCTTTTAAATTGAAAAGCTAAAAGTAATATTAAGAATAAGATTAATATCTATCTTAATTTTATTCTTTTTAGCCTAAGGATAAAAAATTTAAAAGATAGCTATAAGAGTAAATAGTTAGTTTTAGGAAATTATCTAATAACTCTAAAGTAACTAAAGAAACTTTCTACTAGAAACTTTAAGTAATTAAAAAAAAAGGCAATATAGTTCTATATCTATAGTAGTTAGATCTAAAGATAAAACTTAAAACTGAAAGATAACTTAGTGCTTATTATTAATAATAAGAAGCTTTAAAAGTATCTTATTATATCTTCTTACTATAATAGAGGTTATAAAGGCTAAAAAGTAACTATCTAAATTATTTTCTATTACTATTTTTAGTAAGGCCTTAAATATATAGTAGAGTTAATTATCTAAATATACCTAATTTACTAGATTTATATATAGCCTAAAGGCCTATAGAAATTACTAAGCCTATAGCCTCTTTATATTCTATAATAAAAATCTATATTAACAGGCAGTATCTTTCTAATAATAACAGAATAAAATTCCTACTAGAAGCTAGATATAATATAATAGAATAAATTAAAGCTATATTTTATAAAGCTCTAACTGCTATAAATATCAGAAAGTTTATTAGAAGGATTATCTATTACTATAGTATATTTTTAAAGATTGTTACTAATAATAAAAGTAAGCTAGTAAAAGGAATTTCTAATAAGCTGGATAATTTAAATATTATAATAGCTAAAATCTCTACCTATAATTTTAAGTTAAATAGGTTAATTAAAGTTAGTTATATATTTATAGTTAACTATTTTAAAAAGCTTAGAAAACTAAAAAAAGTAAGTAAGTTTACTAGATTAAGTTCTACTTATAGATAGATTTACTATCTAAGGATCCTATAGTTATTTATCTTTCTAACTTCTCTACAGATAGAAATCTATTTTTTCTATAGAAGTTAAAATCCCAACTTAAAGACTTATTAACTGGAATAAAGTCTATAGTAGAAAAGATATTATTTTAGCTTGAAATTTAGATTCTAAAAAGATAGAAAGAGAATCTAAAAGCTACTAAAGTAAAAATTAAGAAATATCAGAAGAATTTAATAAGAAAGATAACTATATTTAATACTTTTAAGCTAAGGAAAATACTATTATCTAAAGGAGATTTTATTCTTCTCTATAATATTAAAAACTACTATAATTTTTCCTCTATAGTTAAGCTTAAGTCTAAATAGTAAGAACTCTATAAGATCTATAAAGCTCTAAGAAAGACTAAAACTTATATTTTTTAAAACTTTAGATAGTATAAAAATAAAGAGAACTTACTATAGGGGATTAACTTAAGGTTTTTATAAAGAATAATTAAAAGTAGTAAGCTAGCTCTAAAGATATTAAGGTTTAGAGACTACCTACTAATAATAAAAATAAAAAATCTAATAAAGAATTATCTTATAATAAAATATATTAATTTAGTAAGATAGAAGATTTATTAAATAACTCCAATATAGAATCTATTATTTATCTATAAAAAGAACTTAAAGAGGATTTTTAGATTTATATTCTAAAGATAAATAAAAAGGCTAAAAACTAATATAAAGCAGTTTAAAATATCTTATTAGATATTTAGAGATATAGTATTAGCTGGAAATAGCAGTATTACTATATAGAGAGGCAGATAGAAAAGGTAAGATATAGAGTTACTAGAGAGATTTAGATATAAAAAGCCTAAATAGCTAAAACTTTAATAAAATAACTACCTAAAAGGGTTTTATTACTATAAATAACACTTTATAATAAAGAGGAATAGTATAGAGGAAATTTATCTAAAAGAGATAAAAAGTAGTACTAACTAAATAGTAATATTATTCTTTAGGTATTTACTATTAATTACTTACTCTATAAGAATAGAAAAAGAGACTATTTTTTCTCTTTTAATAGAGAAAAAAAACCTATTAAAACTAACTAAAAAAGCCTAATATCTATTATAAAGAGTCTAAATAAAGACCTAAAAAAGCCTAATAATAAATCTTAAGGTTAAATATACTGCTAGCCTTAAAGGGATATTTATCTAATAATCTAAAGGTAAAAATAAAAGTAAAAATATTAAAAGTATAAAAGGTTAATATATTTAGAATTATAAACTTAAACTACTAAAAGGAAATTTTCTAAGAGCTTTTTAGTTAGCTTAAAGCCTATATATTTATAATAGAGGTATTTTCAGTTATAATTAATATCGTAATTATACTAAAGGTAATTAAGTATACACTCTATTTATATATTCTAAGGCTTAAATATAGATATAGAAAGAAGTCAGAATATATTTATTAAATAGGTAGTCTATTAAGAGATATCTATAATCTTATTTAAGGCTTTTATTATTATCTTTATTAGAGTGTATTAATCTGGTTTATCATATTGTTATTATAATCTATAGTTATCTTCTTAATAACTAGCCTACTTTATAAATTATATTTCCTGACTTCTTCTATATCTATATTTTAGCTGTTAGGAATTATAAATAGAGTGTATACTAATTACCTTTAGTATAATTAGATAATATACACTGAAAATACCTCTATAAAATATATAGCTTTAGCTATAAAGTGTGCTCTTGAGGAACTTTCCTTTATAGTAGTTAAGTTATAATTCTATTATATATTATAGTCTCTTATACTTTTAATATTTTAACTTTTGTGACTTCTCTCTTACCATTTAGATTATTAGCTATAGAGTCCTTCAGCGCTTATACAGTAGTTTACCTTAAGAAAATTGTTTTATTATTTAGGCTTTTAGGGTCTTATATTAGACTCTTTTATAATAGATATTAGGGCTCTTTTTAGTTAGTTTTAATAGTTTTTTTAGATATATAGAGTAGTATCTTGTGTTCTCTTATAGAGAGAGTAGTGTGTGTACAGAAGAATAATATTAGACTATTTTAGTTAGTACTACTTTTATCTCTTTTAGATTAATTTCCGGTCTAATACTAATTCCTCTTTATTATAAAAGTGTTATTTATAGTAATAAACCTTTTAGGTATCTAATTTTTAATTAACGTTTTAGCTTATTAAGTCTTTTTATATCTAATCCTCTCTGAGTAACTCTATATCTTACCTTTTCTGATCTGCTCTCTATATAGTAATACTGCTATTTCCAGCTAATACAATATATCTCTAAATATCTAATAAGATATTTTTAACTGCTTTATATTAGTTTTTGCCTTTTTATTTACTCTTAGAATATAAATCTAAAATCCTCTTTAAGTTCTTTTTTATAGATAAAAATAGATTCTATCTGGGCAGTTATTTAATAAAATGCTCTATCTTACTAAAATAATATATTTTATTATAAGATGAATTCTTTATTAGATTTTTAATTTTTATTATTTAGTAGGTAGTGCTCTAAACGCTTAAATATATTTAGAGCTAGGCTACTACTTTTAATTTTCTTTATAAAAACCTTAAAGTTAATCCCTATAGTAGTTCCTTATTTTATACTATCTAAAGTTTTAAAAAATATAAAGTTTTAGTCTTTCTTGAGGCTTTTATAGAATCTTATAGGAGGTTCTTACTATTTAGACGTTAAGCTTAACTTAATAGAGGAACAAAATTATAGTTTACGTGGGTTTTAATATTATAGAGAAGAATAAAATCTCCTTTTTAGATAATAGTATTTTCGCTTAGCTCTAAAAAGTATTAAATATAGTTATCTTTCTTTTAAAAATTCTTCTGATATTCTTAAATTTTTTACTTTAGTAGCTTTTAGATTCTCTTCTATCGTTTTTAGAATCTAAATTCACAGCTAAAGATTAATTACTTTTCTACGAAGACTTTATTCCAGTTTAATAAGTCTTTAGTTGGGATTTTAACTTCTAGAAAAAATAGATTTTCTATCTGTAGAGAAAAGTTAGAAAGGAATAAATAATATAGGGATCCCTTAATAAGTAAATCTATGCTATAAGTAGCACTTAATCCTATGTAAACTTACTTTACTTTTTAGTTTTTCTAGCTTTTTAAAATAGTTAACTATAAATATATAACTAACTTTAGATTAACCTACTTTAATTAAAAATTATAGGTAGAGATTATTAGCTATTATAATTATTTTAAGATTTATCAGCTTATTAGTAAAATTCTTTTACTAGCTTAGCCTTTTATTATTAGTAAACAATAATTAAAAATATACTTAGTAATAGATAATGCCTTCTAATAAACTTTTCTGGATAATTTATAGCAGTTGAGCTTTATAAAAATATAGCTTTAATTTATTCTATTATGATTATACTCTAGCTTCTAGTCAGGAATTTTATTCTTGTTATTATTAGAAAGATTAGGGACGGGCTGTAATGATAGATTTTTTTATTATAGATATAAAGAGGCTATAGGCTTAGTAATTTCTAATAGGCTTTAGCTATATTAAATCTAGGGGTAAAATTAGGTTTATTTAATAATTAACAGACTCTAGCTATAAATATTCTAAGGGCCTTACTAAAAATAGTAATGAAAATAATTTAGATAGTTTACCTTTTTAGCTTTATAACCTCTATTATGTAAGAAGATATAATAAAGAACTTTTTTAAAGCTTCTTTATTATTAATGGAATAAGCACTAAGTTATCTTTCGTTTTAAGTTTTATTTTAGATCTAACACTATAATGGATATATGAGACTATATTGCCTTTTTTTTAATTACTTAAAGTTTCTAAGTAGAAAGTTTCTTTAAGTTACTTTAGAGTTATTAGGATAATTTCCTAAAACTAACTCATTTACTCTTATAGCTTTTTTAAATTTTTTATCCTTAGGGCTTAAAAAGATAAACTTAAGATAGAATATTAATCTTATTCTTAATATTAATTTTAGCTTTTCAATTTAAAAGATAGAAGGAATCTCTCTCTTATAAAGGATTATTAGTAACTATTATTTTCTTTCCTAAGATATATCTAATAGTAAAAAGTTAAAAGTAAAAGGAAAGCTAATTCAGTAAATACTATTATCCCTAATATATTATTTACTCTATTATTAAGTTAATTAATAAGAAACTTTAGAGTTAGTTTTTAAAGTAAAAAAAATTATCTTATAAATCTATATCCTTATAAATATCTAACGTATAAAGAGCTCTTTATATTCTAGCTTTATTAATATTATACTTTTCTTAAATATCTATTTAGATATTTTAATTTAAATGTCTTAATAGAGGTAGTATTTACTATTTATTATCTATATTAGAAATAGCTCTCCAGCCTAAAATATAATATTAATTATTAAGATAACTTTTCTAGCTTTCTTAAATAGATTAAGAGAAATAAAAATAGAAGTTAGTAATAATCTTTTCTTTAATATCTTTATTACTTTCTTTTAAGCCTCGCTCTTTATTTCTAGAAGTATTCTCTTTAGTAGGCCTTAATAAGACTTTAATAATCTAAAAAGCTCTTTAAATTTTAAATTTCTTAGAGTAATTCTATAATATCTAAAAAGGCTTTTAGCTTTAATTAGGGTTTTTATAAGCTTTCTTATTTAATACTCTTCAGAATTTAAATTCTTTAGAGCTTAACTATAAGTTCTATAAAGATATCCACTAAAGAATAGCTTTTTACGTAAGAAGAAATAACTTTTTTTATAGTAATTAAATAGCTAGAAAGCTCTATATTAATAAGAATAACATTAAGGTTTATAGGGAGATATTCTAAAATATATTTCTAACAGCTAAAAAGAGGACTTCTCTCATAATTATAGTCCTCTATGAGAGGCTCTATACTAATATTATCTAGAAAGCTTTAAATTTATCTGGTATTGAAATTAAAAAGAATTCTTATTATAATTTTTAGTACAAATTAGATCTAAATTTTACTTTTTAAGGGAAAGAGTATACAGCCTAAATAAATTAATAAGATATTTAAAAGGTTATTTAGATCTCTACTTTTTACATTTAGTAATAATCTATTATATTTAGAAAAAAAAGTTAAGAACTAAAAGAATAAGATATTAGTTCTAAATTCACGTAGAAAAGTTTTTATTTCTAGGGGAATTATAACTATTTCGTAATCGTATGAAATATTATAGCTTTTAGCTAAATTAATAAGGATATAGCCTTTTATTCTTTTTAGGCTATAAGTAGTTTAGTAATTTCTATAGAAAAGCTATATATCTTTTGTTTATATATATTTTTAATTCTTTGACTCTTTCTTTACTAGCTTATAATCTTACACTCTACAATACTTATAAAGAAAAGTACTATATTACTGTATTTCTAAGCTGAATAGGAGTATAGGGACTTAATAATGCTATAGAAGAGTAATCTTAAAGTTAAGTTTCTTTTTTTTCTTAAAGATTCAGATTAAAGCTTCTTCTAATTAAACGATAATTTAATAGAAGATCTTCGCCTTTTAGTATTATTAAGAGCTATACTCAGTCTGCTCTAGTTAAATGCTTTAATTTCTTTATTAAAAAGCTTTAATTTTCTTTTTAATTTTTAAGAATTTAAAAGTAATATAGTTAGAGAAAAAGAAGTTTCTTTTTTAAGTTTTTTTTAAACCTTTTATTCTATTTTTTATTTATCAGTATAATCCTCCTTAGGTATAAATCTTATTAGAGGGAATATTATTCTAAACTTTAAATCTTATCTGTTTTTTTTATTATATATTAATGATTAAACTTAAACTATTATATTTTATAGCTTTTACTATCTTCTAGTATATATTTTCTTCTTAACTTTAAACTTATATTAAATTATTTCTTTATTTAGTCTTTAGAATAATTTGTAATAAACTTTCTATACTACTTTCTATTAATATATCTAATAAATACTTAATATTATTCTTCGTTTAAAGCTGGTAGATACTTATTAATAGCTAGTTTAAAGGGGTTTTTAGTAACTTATAGGTAACTTTTTTTTTTTTTCGGTACTTTTTTTATAGCATTAGGTTAACTCTATTTATACTATTATATAGAAGAAATATTAAGTTAATAGTTTCTTAACCTTACAGCTTATTAATAATCTCTTTAGAAATAGTACTATAGGTTAAAGGGTGGATTTTATACTTTAGAAAAAGAGTATCTTAAGATAAAGAGAATAAAATAGATACATAGTAGGCTATATAATATACTTTTATTTAATAAAGATATTATCTTTAAATAGACTTAAGTATTAAATAACCTAGCTATAGAAATAGAATCTTTTAAAAGAATATAAGTTTTAATAGAGTTAGACTTTAAATAGAAGCTTATTAGTCCTTAATAATATAGTTAGAGATATATTACCGTTTAGTATCTATTATTTAAAATAGCATTTCTAAATATAACTATCTGAATACTTAAGCTTTATTTAAAGGCCTAAAGAGAATTTTAATATATTAACTATTAGTTTTAAATTTATACCTCTAGATAATACTTATAAAAGGTCTTATTATTATCTTATTAGATACTTTTCAGTTAGATTATTTTAATCTCTTTCTATAGAAAAACCTTTTTATAACTTTTCTTACTCTACATATACATATAGTCACCTTTAGAGTAAGGAAATAAAATTAATCTAGTAGGTTATAGATAGTTCTTCTAACTAATTATAACTATAAGAACTTTATATTACCAGACTAAATTATTAAAATAAATCTCAGTAAAAAGCAAGAATTATTCTATACTGTAAAATCTAGCTTTTCTATTTCTTAAATAAGGGGTGTTATTTTTAACCTCTTAGGTAATTTCTTTCTTATAGAAAAGAAAGCTAGATTTAGCTAGATAGGTATTAGTAATTACTATTAGCTATTGATTAGTTAATTTCTTTAGCTATTAAATAGCTTAAATTCTAAATTATATTAAATTATCTTGAAAGGAATTAAAAATAGTATTTTTATATTTAAAGAAATCTTCTGGCCTTAAAGAGACTCTATTCTTTATTATAAGTAGTTAATATAGAGATAGTTCTATTAGAGTTATTTTAATAAATTACTTTTACTAGCTTTTAATTTTTAGGTTTTAGTTAGCTAAAGAGATTCTTAGTATATACTATAGGAGGAATTAAATAATCTCTTTTAGCTTTTTTAGGTAACTTCTAACTCCTAGCCTTTTTAGTTAAATAGTAGTATTAAAGATAATATTATTATTCAGAATAATTAGAGCTTTATTAATACTCATTGATTATTAATTAAAGATAATATTCAGCTTTTAGTAATAGATTTATTATTCTAAGCTTGTTAATAAACTCTTTAGTCTACTATTAATCTTACTAAATAATTAGGTTCCTTAAATATTTAGGTTTTTAATTTCTCTTTATAAAGTTTTATTAGCTAAAGTTTTATTCCTTTTTAGTTAGAAGTTCAGTTTTAATAATAAAGGGCTAGATATTTAATCTATTTAGAAAAATAGGCAGTTACAAAACTTTAAGGAACTTCTTTATCTACACACCCTCCATAATAACTAGCTTCTTAATACTACTAAAAAGTCATCTTTCAGAACTAACTTTAAGAGATATTAGCTTCTTTTTAACTTACTTAAGGCTATATTAGCTTTTAAGTTTAAAGTTTAGTAGCTAGTAATTTAGTTCTTTTAGCAGCTTATAGTACTAATTGGGAAAAATACTAGAAATATAGCACGTAAAAGTATTTAATCTACTTCTAAGCTATAGCTAGTATTATTATAATTAAGTTTTAATTATCTATAAGAATCTCTTAGGTATTAAATTGTAATTATTATAAGACCTACGTTAAGAGTTATTTTCTAACTTATCTATAGTATTCTAAACTATAAGCAGAGTAATTTAGAGCTTTTAGATTCTAATATTATTTTATGTAGTATTGATACTTATTCTTTAGACTAGCTTAATAAGAGAGTTATATAGCAAATTAATCTTTAGTTATTTAGCAGCAAAAGAAATAATTCTTATATTTTTTCTCTAAAGGCTTTTATTTAATATAAATTCTCTTTCTTAAGGCTTTTTAATTAGGTTTTTAAAAAACTGATTCTATTTAAATAAGGATATTATAAGATTACTATATTATTATAGGTCTTTACTTATAGCTTTCTAGAACTGAGATATTCTTCTATTAGTATATCTAAATAATAATTTTTTAGAGAAGAGTGTAAAAGATAGTATAAGAAATTTTCTTTCTTAAATTTCCCTTTATTATAAAGAGCTTTATATAGCTTTTAATGATTTTAGCTAGTTAAGTTTATCTTAAGATTAGTCTATCTTCTTATAAACTGGGGGTAATTATGCTTTAGAATTCTTTAAGAGATTAAAGGCTATTGATTCTTTATCCTTCTTTTAAGTCTCTAGAAGCTTTATTTTTAACTTCCTTCTAAGTGATGTATACTTATAGGCCTTTTTTTATCTTATCTTAATATCTTTTATAGAAAAAATAGGACTAATAGCAGTTTTCTTTTCTTAATTAGTATAAATTCTACTTTTAATATAGTTTTTAAATAACTATATAAAGCTGGTAATATTAGTCGCTTTTGAATTTATATTTAAATATATAGATAGAGATAAGAGATCTTATTTCTATTCTATTAGTTCCGTAAATAGTCTTTATCTTCTGGATTTATCTTAAATAGATATTTATTTTAGTAGAGTTTAATTTTTATAAAGATAACTCTATACTAGGTAGAAGAAGAGTAAGCTGTAATTAGGCTAATTTATTATAGTAAGTAGAGGGTAGCAAGTTATATTTGTAAATATTAAATTTAATACTTTTTTTTTCCTTTTTCCTTTTTTTTTACTTTCAATAGTAATATCTTAATTTATAAGACAAATTCAGGGAAATTTAGTCTCTTAGAGAATAAATTCTCTCTTTTTAATATAGTTTTAGCTAACTTACTAAAATAATATCTAACTGTAAAGATATCTCTTTTATATTAGAGAATAAATAGCTAGAAGAAAATAGTATATTAAAAGATAAAAAAAACTAAAAAGGAGGGTCAATATCTACTTTAAATAGATAAAACTTATATAGTTATAACAAATATTTTAGTAGCTAGAAGTAAATAAGGAGATTTTAACTAATAATTAAAATCCTTTATTTAATTTCCTTTTATACTCTCTAGTGGAAATCTCTGCTTTATACGAGTGATTATTATAAAGATAACTCTCTCTCTAAATTTACTATTAAGTTTTCTTTTATTATTCTTTCTTCATTTTTTAGAGTTAAAGACTCTTGGCTCTTATATCTTTTTCTATAAGCTTTAGGGTTTTAATACTGCAGGATAGATATTAAGCTAATTATACACTAAATTTTAATCCCTTTATAAAAATACTAAGTTTATAATTATTATGTAATATCTTTTTTATCTAACTATACCCCTAATTATTTTTTATTTAGCTAATAGCTTACTAGTAAAATTAGCTACAGGTTTAAGCCTTAATAAACCTCCTTATAGATATATAATTATCTAAAGATATTAATTTTATAAGATAGTTTCTAAGCTAATTATACTTTCTTTTCAGTTAGGCTCTTCAAAAGCTGAAAAGTTAGAGCGTAATAAGCAGTATAGCTTAGAGTTTAGCGCTATTATAGATATTACCTCTAATAGGAGATTTATCTTAAATAGGAATTCTTACTTTAACTTGGATTAATTAAGAGTTTTTCTAAGCTCTTTAGCTTATAGGAAATTTAAAAGAGGTCTTAATTTCCTCTTATTTTTTCTTTTTTTTTTCTTTTCCTTTTTATTCTTCTTAAGTCTAGCAGCTTAAATACTATAGAAGTTATATTAATAATTACTCTAATAAAGTAAGATTAATTAATTTACTACTCTACTATAATTTTAATTTAGTAGTAAAAAGAGATAGAAATAAATACCCTAATTTATTAACTTACCCTAAGGGAGATATATAGAGGATTATTACTTAGGTATTTTTTTAGTTAGTTAGCCTAAGCTATAATTAAATTAATATATATACAGGTTAAGTTAATTTAAGCTTATATCTTCTAGTTAGGAAAGTATCTAATAAGATAGAATAATTTTAGTTAGTTTTAAAAATAAGGAACAGTTTACTAGTAATGATATTAATAGAGGCTTATAGCATGCCTAATATCTTAAAAGAGGTTTAAAAGAAGATAAAATAAGAATTATAGTAACTGTTAAAATAGACTTAAATAAATCTCTTAAAAATAAAGGCAATAAATTAATAGACTTCTAGTAGTTTTAAGTCCCTTTCCTGACCTTCTAACTTTTTTAAAAAAAATCTCTAATAAAAAGAAAAGATAATAGTTTCTCTTTAGTAAATAGATTTAATTTTCTTTTTAATTTTAATCTGAATTACTGCTAGAAGATATTCCTACTAGTAATGGCTAGGCTAAATATTTCTAACTGGGGTCTGTTATAATAGCCTAAAGATATTATAATTTCCCTTTAATCTATTAAGTTTATATAGCTTTATTATTGCTAGAGAAGATTAATTCTATATTTTTTAAATTCTGCAGTTTATATTATATATATTTAATATCTATCTACTTAATATTTTCTATATTAATATTTTACATAGGGGAATACTTTAATTAGGTTTTTATAGAAAAATCTTATAATTTAATTATTGAAAATAAATTCAGAATATAGCAGTAAATATATAATATCTTATATTTAGTATTATTACTCTATTTAAAAGTAAAAGGATTTACAGTTTAAAGTAATATAGTAATATATAGAAAGCTTAGTACTAGGTATTATTTAAAAACTAAAAGTAGTAAGATTAAATTTAATTAATCTCTATAGTATGATAATTATCTCTTTAAATAGGCAATTAAATTCTCTACTAATAGCTTACTATAAGGATTTCTATAAAGTATTCTTAATTCTTACTATAATTTTTAAAGTCCCAGCTTCCAGCTAAATACTTAGGCTGCTATCTCTTTATATTTGTTTTATCTTAATAATACTAATTACTCTATTCTATTATTTGAAAGAGAGATTTACTGCTTAGTTATATACGTCTTAAGGCTACTTAAGTAGATAATATAAGTAACTAAGGTTTTCTGCCTATTAAAACCCTTAT